>JAOWBW010000996.1:0-50733 GCA_026119855.1 Campanula takesimana
GGCGGGTTCGGTACAAGGGGGCTTGGTTGAGGGGCGGATTTGGTAATGAGCGAACCCGCTCCGTATCCGCCCCGTTGCCATCCCTAGCCATCAGCGCCCAGCAAGCAGCATAATTCTGTTCCGGGGCTTCCTTTCATTATTTACCAAAAAAATATATGGTTCATTATATACTTGCAAAAAAAAAATTGATGGTGAACAACAATAATATTTATGCATCTTTGCAATTAAATATTTTTTTTTGAAAGTTTGTATCATATCATTTAAGGCAATTGACATAGAGGTCCTCGCAAACAAAGTGGAGGCCACTTAATTATTGGGGAATGGGGGGGAAGGGGAATCGAACTTGGGACCTCCCGAAGGAAATTCCAAGCCCATACCACTCTGCCAATGAAGGCTTGGGTGCAATTAAATATTATGAATTGTGAATATTGTTAGATCATGTGGCTTGCAACACAAATAATTTGGTACCTTCCATAAATAAAATCATAACTATGACATTAATATAAAGTATGGTCAAAATAGTCAATGTGTAGAATCCCTGAAATGTTATTTATCTATCTTTGATGGGCAATATGGTAAATCAACATTGCTTTGGAAATGAATAGGTATGGTCCCTATTTGAAGTGTCACCAGTGTTTACTATATAAAGGCCCCTCCATCAAGCCTTAAACATAACTTGATTCTTACTTTCTCTCATCTCAATTATCTCTTCTTATGAAAGAATTTTGAGAGACTAAGAGACACTTTCATTTAGGAAGATCATCTCCCTACATTATCTTCTCCTTCATTCCTATTCTCCCTTCAAGACATCAAGATGGATTCAACAGGTATACATTTATTACATGCTTCCGCTTCATCTCTTCCTCATTCTCTTACTTAAATATGAGTGTGGCATTCAGGGATTAAATTGTTCTATCATTTGGTATCAGAGCCCCGCTCATTATTTAGTTTGAGTTCTTGTTTTAAAGCTTTATGCTTGACTATGATTCATTTTCCCTGTTGAATCTTAAGGTATTTGATGATTGATTAAGGACTCTAATTCATTCATAGAGTACTGATGATCTTCATCTAAATTAAGTAAATGGTTTGAAAAAGTTTTGTTATTTAAAAATGGTTCTTGTGAGACTATCCCCTTCATAACATGGTTTTATGTTTAAATGCATACCATGTGGATCTACTCACTTGATTCCACTAAGTTAAAGCAAGATTATCCCTATATAACGTGGTTTTATGTTTTAAGTACATACCATGTGGATCTACCTTGCAATTCATTAATTTTGGGAAAGTTTTAAACAAAATTCAGAAGTGCAGAAAATCGCCTTGCTCGGCCGAGTCCTTTGCTTTGCTCGGCGGAAGCATATGAAAAGGCGCGAACTGCTCGGGCCGAGTCCTTTGTTTTGCTCGGCCGAGCAGATGAACAGGCGCCAAAATTGACATAAACCGGTTGGATCTTTGGTCGAGTCCGGTTCGGTTTCTCTTGAAAACCCGGTCGGGTTTTTAGCTTTGCCCGGTCGGACCAAGACTTGCACGGCCGAGCGTTTGGATTTGCTCGGCGCGCATTGTATGTCAACAAAGGCAAAATATTCTGATTAAAATGCTCGGCCGTGTCCTTTGTTCTGCTCGGACGAGCAGATCAATTTTCAAACAATCTGACTTAAAGTGCTCGCGAGCCACTTTCCTTGACTCGGCCGAGCAGTCACTGTTCACAGATTTTTTTGGAAAAATTCTTATTTTCTGTACAACTTTTGTTTCCCTTGGACAAAACATTAATTTTTCAAACCTTAAAGCCCTGATCAATTATATGCTTAAATAATTTATTCATTATTTAAATAATATTATCACCTAAGTGATTAACGTTATTTAAATGTAAAATTATTAAAGTGTTGAATGTTTAAGATATGAATGACTTGAATTTTCCAAAGAAGATCTTGACATTTGACTAACGATGGTATATCAGGCTGGAAACCTTGACTGGTCTCCTCAACCATCCGAACGAATTGGTGGAACGACTAAGGTTGAACAACGCCACGTACTAAGAAAGTCTTAAGCATTCTTGTGATGACATATAAAATGAACATTTGGTAATTTTATTAAATGCTTAAGACTACCCAAAGGAGATTAAGCATTTAATCAAATATTGTTCAAATTACTTGTCATCTAAAGTAGTTATTTATGAGTCAATTCGCAATCCAAAGATTAGTTTTGATGTCATGTTAATTGCTTTATTGATGGATTTCATTTAATATAATTGATCTTTTAATTTATAATGTAGTTACTTATTATTGTTTTGTATTCATTCTTGTTCTCGATTCCCAGATTTACTAACGCTTCTTCTATTACTGCTGCGATGAGCACAATTCCAATGCTTAATGGGACAAACTTAAAAACTTGGAAAAACAAAATTACTATGATCTTGGGCTGCATGGACATAGACCTCGCATTTAGGGAGCCAATTCCTCTTCCTCTTAGTGAAGATAGCACCGCTGAGGATCGCTTGAACTTTGAGAAGTGGAAACGCTCTAATCGCGTAAGTCTTATGATCATGAAAAATGTTGTCCCGGAGGCATTTCTCAACAGTGTCCCCGAGGACGTTGATGCTAAGACCTTTCTGGAAACCCTTGAGCGGCGCTTTGCTAAAAGCGAAAAGTCAGAAACAAGTTCTACCCTA
Source organism: Campanula takesimana (assembly GCA_026119855.1). Taxonomy (NCBI): domain Eukaryota; kingdom Viridiplantae; phylum Streptophyta; class Magnoliopsida; order Asterales; family Campanulaceae; genus Campanula; species Campanula takesimana. The sequence continues at coordinate 2,669 of JAOWBW010000996.1, forward strand.
AGGAAACTTGTTTTCCATGAAGTACAAGGGTACCGGGAACTTAAGGGAGTATATTTTAGAAATGCTTCACTTATCAACTAAACTAAAAGGACTTAAGTTAGAGATATCGGAAGATCTTCTCGTCCATTTAGTGTTGATTTCTCTTCCTCCTCAGTTTGGTCACTTTGAGGTGACCTATAATTGTCAGAAAGACAAGTGGGATATTAATGAATTAATCTCACATCTGACACAAGAGGAAGATAGGTTGAAGCAATCTAAAATTGAAAGTGCTCACTTAGCATCTACCTCTTCTCATGGGACTAATAGAAGAGGGAAGAAATTGCGGTAACAAGCAATAAGAAGCCTAAAGGATCATCTGATGATCGTAAGGAAAAGAAGTGCTTCTTTTGCAAGGACCCGAGTCATATGAAGTACGACTGCCCTAAGTATCACGCTTGGCGTGCTAAGAAAGGTATGTCATTTGGTCTTGTTTGTACTGAGGCTAATTTAGTTTCAATTCCTACATATACATGGTGGTTGGATTCTGGTGCAACAACTCACATTAGTATGTCTATGCAGGGTTGCCTGAATTACCGAAGACCCAGTGAAGATGAAAGATTCATCTATATGGGAGCTGGGAACCCGGTAGAAGTCATAGGCATTGGAACCTTTAGATTGTTGTTAAGTACAGGATATTATTTTGTATTAAATAATACTTTTATTGTACCTTCGTTTAGAAGGAATTTAATATCTATCACTGTTTTGGACAAAGAGGATTACTCTTGTTCATTTGGTAATAATAGATGTGATTTATATTTCAATTCCATTATTGTTGGTACTAGTACTTTATCAAGTAGTGATAATCTTTATTTGCTTAACACTACTCAAACAATCAATGAGTCCCATAATAATGAAACTAAATCTAAGAAGCGAAAGTTTTCAAGTGAAAATTCTTATAACTTATGGCATAGGCGTTTGGGTCATATCTCAAAAGGAGAATTGATAAGCTTGTGTCAGAAGGAATCATAAATAAACTTGATGTTCCTGAAAAGGACTTTTGCATTGAATGCCTAAAAGGAAAGTTTACACAACTCGAAAAGAAAGGTATCCTCGAGAGCATCAAGCGTCTTAGAACTAATACATACGGATATTTGTGGGCCATTCCCTTCTCCTTCTTGGAATGATCAACAATATTTTATTACGTTCATAGACGACTACTCTCGATATGGATACATTTATTGCTTCATGAAAAGTCTCAATCTTTGGACGTTTTCAAGTCTTTTAAAGCCGAAGTTGAAAATCAACTAGGTAGACTATTAAGAACGTTAGATCCGATCGTGGTGGTGAATACTATGGTCGGAATGATGGTTCGGGAGAACAATGTCCGGGTCCTTTTGCTCGCTATCTTGAAGAGTGTGGGATTGTCCCTCACTACACTATGCCGGGTTCACCTAGCATGAATGGTGTAGCTGAGAGACGTAATAGAACCCTTCAGGATATGGTAAGAAGTATGGTTTCTAATACTTCTTTACCTCACTCATTATGGGGCGATGCATTAAAAACCGCAACTTATCTTCTAAATAGGGCTCCCTCTAAGGCCACTAACAATAAAATCCCTTATGAATATGGACGAATAAGAAACCGTCCCTAAATCATCTTCATGTATGGGGTTGTCCAGCAGAAGCTAGGCCTTATAGGCCTAACGAAGGAAAATTGGACGCTAAGACAGTTAGTTGCTACTTTGTAGCGTATGCCGAAAGATCAAGGGGCTATAAATTTTACAACCCGAAAACTAGAACGTTTTTTGAAACGGGAAATGCTAGGTTCTTTGAGGATGTTGAATTTAGAGGGGAAATTAGGAATATAATTTGAATTTAAGGAAGAGGAATCCTTTTCTATACCTCTTCCCTTAGTAGTCCCAATTGAAAATCAAGTACTTGTACCTGAAATTCAAGAGGAACAAATTCAAAATATTGACTCCCCTATAAATATTGAACAACATGAAAAATGTTGATCAAAATGAGGAAATTCAACAACCTCAAAATGAGGAAGAACCAGTGCCTTTAAGGAGATCCAATAGAGTTAGAAGAAGTGCCATTTCGGATGATTATGAGGTGTATCTTGCAGAGAATGAAGGACACCTAGGTTTAGTGGGAGATGAGCCTCTCACCTTCCATGAAGCCATTAAAGGTCTCAATTCTCATAAGTGGATCAATGCCATTAATGAAGAGTTAAAATCTATGAAAGACAACGACATTTGGGATCTTGTCTCATTACCGAAGGATGTGAAACCGATTGGTTGTAAATGGATATTTAAAACCAAAAGGATTCACAAGGTAATGTGGAAAGATATAGGCTCGTCTTGTTGCCAAAGGTTTCACTCAAAAGGAAGGTATTGACTACAAAGAAACATTCTCTCCGGTGTCTTCTAAAAACTCCTTTAGGATCATTATGGCTTTAGTGGCACATTATGACCTTGAGCTTCATCAAATGGATGTAAAAAACTGCTTTTCTCAATGGAGACATTGAGGAAACCATTTATATGAAGAAACCAGAAATGGTGGATGATTTGGAACAAACTAATCATTTAGTTTGTAAACTTAAGAAATCCATTTATGGGCTCAAGCAAGCTTCCCGTCAATGGTATCTCAAATTTAACCAAGTAATTCTTTCATTTGGCTTTGAAATGAATATTGGTGAAGATTGTATATACCATAAGTTCAGTGGGAGTAAGTTTATATTCTTAGTCTTATATGTGGATGATATTTTGCTAGCTAGTAATGATATAAACCTTCTAAAAGAAACTAAGAAATTTATTTTCAAACAAATATGAAATGAAAGATCTTGGTGAGGCATCTTTTGTATTAGGAATCCAAATACACGTGATCGCTCACGGGGTACTTTAGGATTATCACAAAAGGCCTATATAGAGAAGGTATTACAAAGGTTTAGCATGCAAAACTGTAAACCACATGACACCCCTGTCTCTAAAGGAGATAAATTCAGTCTCAATCAATGTCCCAAAAACAATTTTTAACCAAGTATATGGAAAACATCCCTTATGCATCAGCAGTAGGAAGCTTAATGTATGCTCAAGTCTGTACTCGTCCAGACTTAGCTTTTATTGTTGGGATGCTTGGTCGATACCAAAGCAATCCGGGAGAGAACATTGGGTCGCAGCAAAAGAGTGATGCGGTACTTACAAAACACCAAGGACTACATGCTTACATATTCAAAGTCGGATCATCTCGAGATCATTGGGTATTCCGATTCCGACTTTGCTGGATCCCAAGACAGCCGTAAATCAACGTCTGGTTATGTCTTCACATTAGCCGGTGGAGCCATTTCTTGGAGAAGTGCCAAGCAGACACTCGTTACTTCCTCCACCATGGAAGCCGAGTTCGTTGCTTGTTTCGAGGCATCCAATCAAGCTATATGGCTGCGTAAATTCACTGAGGGACTGCGTATTGTTGATAGTGTCGAAAGACCTATTAAGCTTTATTGTGACAATAGGGCAGCGGTCTTGTACTCCAACAATAACAAGAGCTCGTCAAAGTCTAAACACATTGACATTAAATTTCTTGTTGTAAGAGAGAGGGTACGAAATGAACAAATAGAAATACAACTTATGGTACAAACTCTATGTTAGCGGATCCGTTTACTAAGGCGTTATCACCTTTAGTGTTTCACGAGCATGTTGCTCATATGGGTGTAACAACTTTTGATAACATTTAATATAGTGGGAGTTTATGTTGTTTCTTCAATTTTATTGTTCTATTATTATTTAAAGTTTGATCTCATTTGGTTAAGTTGGACTAGTTGGAAGAATATGTATATATTCATTAAGATCCATGCTACACATCCATACTTTTGATCTATGTCATTTAGTTGAATTAGTATATGTAATTATAGTGGGTTTAGTTGCGAATCAATTACAACGACTGCCCCTTAGTTCTATACTTGTATGACTAATGGACGAGATTGTTATAAGTGATAACAAAGTGCACATTTTGGGTTATCATTTATGTTGTACTTATGATTTAAAGGAAGAAATTTGTTTTGCAACCCAAGTGGGAGATTGTTAGATCAATGTGGCTTGCAACACAAATAATTTGGTACCTTCCATAAATAAAATCATAACTATGACATTAATATAAAGTATGGTCAAAATAGTCAATGTGTAGAATCCCTGAAATGTTATTTATCTATCTTTGATGGGCAAGATGGTAAATCAACATTGCTTTGGAAATGAATAGGTATGGTCCCTATTTGAAGTGTCACCATGTTTACTATATAAAGGCCCCTCCATCAAGCCTTAAACATACTTGATTCTTACTTTCTTTCATCTAAATTATCTCTTCATTATTGAAAGAACTTTTGAGAGACTAAGAGACACTTTCATTTAGAAGATCATCTCCCTACATTATCTTCTACTTCATTCTTATTCTCCCTTCAACAGATCAAGATGGATTCAACAGGTATACATTTATTACATGCTTCCGCTTCATCTCTTCCTCTTTCTCTTACTTAAATATGAGTGTGGCATTCAGGGATTAAAATTGTTCTATCAAATATATTAAAAAAAATGGAATTCAGATATTCATATTGAGACGAATGAGTAAAAAATATTGAATATTTTCAAAAGACCAATAAGATAAGTATTTTTATGGCAAATATGCCACGGTCACATTGAATTAAATTATTAATTAATAAAATGTAGAGATAAATGAAATTATTAATTAATAGATATAAAGATAAATGAATCTTGTGTGTATATTATAATTTACTCTCTATATTTCATTACAACTTATATCATTTTAATTAAAATGGCCAACATAATTGCAATTCGATTAAAACTTTATAGAAAATTGGATGATTTTAATAAAAAAATTAAAAATTATTATTGATTCACCATTAAAAATAATATAAATAACAATTACTCCCTCCGTCTCAGAATAAGAATCCTACTTTCCATTGTGGTACGTCCCAGGGTAAGAGTCTTATTCCTAAAATGGCAAAGAATCTTTACTATTCACCCCACTCATTCTCTCTCCTATTTTACTTTTATACTCACAACACCAATCAATTCACTATTCTTTCCCACTCATTCTTTCTCCTACCTTACTTTTACACTTACAACATTTACATCACTTCCAATATTTATTAATAAGCGTGCAAATGAGGGGTATGATTCTTACTCCGGGACGGAGGAAGTATTAGATTTTTATTAGAATTATCATTTTTTTAAAAAGTAATGGTCAAAACTGAAGCCGAATCCACTGAACCAAAAAAGACAACTCAAGAGGCAAAGATAGTTTTTTTTAGAGAAACTAAAAATTTCGTTCAACCAAAAGTAAAAACTGTCTTCTCCATTACTCCTAAAATGCGTACTATATACATTGAGCAAATAACTGCCCCACTAAACCCACTAACTATTAAGAAATAAAACAAAGGGAAAAATACCAAAAAACCTCTCTAAAAAAATTCATATCCGAAAAACCCACGAAACATTTATTCAATCTAAAAAGTCCTAAAGTTAAATTATCGATACCAAAAAGCCCAAACATTAACGAATTGACTAACGCGATTAGGTTTGAGTATTCATTATTAAAAAAATTAACGTTCTGATGACGCCCTTTGTGTTCTGGGGTCACGGAGGTAGAACTCCAATATAGCTGTCTCTTGATCCTGATCACAACACAAACAAGAACACCGTTAAGACCAAGGCCGGGTTGGAATCCGCTTAGGCCCTCGGGTGTGAGAGTAAGATCTCTGAGGAAAACCTAAGTAGAGAGCTTGTGAAAGCCTTGTGTGTGTGAATAGGATAGAGCACGTACCTGGCCCATGGGGGCGGATAGAAGTATTTATATGAGTAGAAGAAGGAGGTAGGTTTAAGGTACTAACCGCCCTTGTACCGGATGGACAACGCGGCAGGTCCTCATTGGTTCGGCCAGGGAGTGGCTGGGAACGTGGCGTGTTGTCAGGGAAACATGGTTCCACCACCAACCGTCATGGTGTGTTAGGTACGAACAGGTAACGTCTGTTGTACGTTTGTGACAGCTGGCTGCTGCGGGCTCCGGGCAGGTGGTTGAGTGATCAACACGGGACCCTAAGAATAGCGGGAGGCAGAGCTACCTCGGTTACTGTTATCACGAAGCCCGGGCATCTCGGGCTTATAAGCCTGCGGGCTTATCCGGTTTGACGCGGTCGGACTCGCTTGTACTGGCTTTGAACGGGTCCGGTCCGCGTCTGCGATGCTCGGTCTTATCAGTGGCCCCTAACTCCGAGGGTCAGCTTATTTATGAGCGGCGCGAGGAGTTACGCTTCCATGTCTCGGCCCGAGCAAACTGTAGTAAATACGGGCACGAATACCATGGGACGGGAGTCTTACAATGGTGGTTGATGACAGGACGGTGGGCCCCATGGGTCAGGCTAGTGACGTAGCTGTCAGGTCTTTGATATGACAAGGAGCACGCTCATTAAATGCGAACCGTCATTGGAATTCGAAAAAAGCTGATTCCCGCCTCTTCGTTTTCCGGGTCTAAGCCGGGTCGCTCCGGATCTTTGGTTTAAACCCGACCCGTTCTGGGGATATAAATAACCCTAACTGGCTTATTCAAAGACCTTCGGCATTTATAATCTTTGGCCATCGCTCTTTGAGAGAAATACCGCTGATAACGACGTTGATTTGCTTCTTCCGTTTCCTTAACTCGTTCGATTTAACAGGTAGTGCTCCCTTTTCATTTTCGTCGCTGGTTTCTGATTGCTAACTTTTCGCCTTCGGTCCTCTCCACCGTTCATCGGTGGTAGAAACTTAACACGCCGTGTTTTTATAACTTATAACATCACGAACCAAGCTTTTAACTTTTAACCACCGAATCTCCGATTTCTAACCGGTTAACTTGTCTCTTTCTTAGGAATCCTGGGTCCACCTTTTGATTTTATAAAGTTTTGTTGAAAAAACCTTTGACTGTGATTATGGATGAATTGGACCTGGGGAGAATGCTTCGTCCGGACCTTTTTGGTTGTTGTCGACGAACGGGAGGGATTTACCGGTACCTGATAAATGCCTGGAAAAGGCTTTCCCGGGATGCTTTTATGACCATAGGGATAGTCTATGAGTGGGACTCTTGGATCCTACCCCTGCTGTGGGAGACAGGCCCCTTAGTTCATTTTGACTCGGGGAGAATGAGGGTAATAGGGGGCGAGGAACAGTTAGGGGTTTTTGTGAAAGCGGTTTTAACTCGATTCCCCGATAATGTAGATATGGCCGGTAACGCTAGAAGGTTGGTGAGATTAGGTGGAGACCGCGTGTCTGTAAGCGGCTCTAATGCTCAGTCTTGGTTGGATGTCCCTCTGGATGACGATCTGCCCGTTCAAGGCCATAACCGCGACGTTTCCGTGGGTGCTGGGGTGATTGAAGTGACCAGCAGCGGGGATGCTTCAGAGCGGGCTGATGATGGCGACGAATTCTTGTTGGATGAACCTGCCCGGATGTCATGGGAGATGGTTCTTCAGATACCCAGTCGGACTCACGCGGGCAACTGGAGAGGTTGGCCCCTGATACTGCTCGCAAGGTCAACTTGCTTCGTTCCCCTGTTAGGATCGTAGACTCCTTTCCTGAGGGCCCTGATAACAGGAGGACCAGTCAAGCAGTGCGTCTAGCTCTGGCGCGGGTTTGAGGGACGAAAGCGAGGATGATGATGGTGATGAGTACTTGTCGCAGTTCCGCGTCGACCCCAAAGTCTATCTCGTCTACGGTCTTATTGAATACGAGTCTCTCATGGGTGGGAGATCGATGACTCCTCCCTTGATCCGGGCCGAGAACCTTGCCTGTATATTCTACCCGGCTCAGTTTGAAAACGGGCTGCGCCTTCCCTTGGATCCGTTTCTTTGCGAATTTCTTGAGTTCACCCATTTCCTGCCTATGGACTTGACCCCGAATGCCATTCGCTATCTGGTATCCTTTATTGTCGTAATCCGCATGCTGGGGTATGAGCCATCTTTGTCGCGCTCCATATTTACTTCACCATCAAGTCACTGCGGGCTGCTTAAGCTTAAAGACCAAACCGCGGTCTGAGAAGATTTTTTCCGCTGCCACTAACAAGTTCGATCAGTGGCAAAGATATCCCTTCGTTATTCAGAACCGTTTAGGCTGGCCATTCCCTCGTCCTGACAATTTAGCGCCGATTTCGATGTCCCGCCAAAACTTTCCTGATCCGGAAGAAGGCCGAGAGCTGAGCGCGGCGATGGAGGCCTATCTTGCCCGGTTTTACGAAGAGGGTTACCCTGGACGACCAGTCCGTTGTGGAGACTCCTCAAGTTTACGACGTCTCAGCAATTATTAGCGATGAGGAGCTCTTGATCTTCGCCGGGGTGGCCCCGAGGCGCGTTTCTGGCCCCGAGCCCAGGGTCATCATGGCCCCTATGTTACGAGATCCTGATTGGAAAGTTCATCAATCATTTGCTTTCCTTTCTGATTGCTCGGCCTGTAATTCGGGGGAGACTTGTCCAGACCCTGGTTTACTCGGTCTCTTCCATTGTATACTTCCGTATTATTTTTCTTGTCTTCTTTCGCTTTGTTTTACCCGCCTGACTGTTGTTCTTGTTCGCAGACCCAAACGACACGATGCCTCCCAAGTCCGCCGCAGAAATCAAGGTCGCGGCCAGGAAAGCCGCAGCTCTTGAAAAGCAAAGGAGAGATGATGCCATGAAAAGGGTGGAGGCTCCTGGGGTCAAGATTCCTCTCGCGGACAAGGTTGATAAGTCCGGGGCGGTGGTTTCTCAGCCGCAACTGACCCGGAACCTGCCCCCGAATCCCCGCCAAGGCGCTGGCCGCGGTAAATCAGTGATTGGAACCGGCCATTCCTCCCAAGCCTCTGGCGGTCTGTCTGCTGCCGAGCCCACGAAGAAACGCCCTGCTATCGTGGATCCGGCGTCCCCCCAAAGGGATAAGTATCAGAGGGTTGGCTCTTCCGCCGGTGATTTCACGGTCTTATCTCCTTCGAGAGGGACCTTATGCTCCAATTTGTTCCCGGTGGAGTCCATAGAGGATAGAGAGCGCGCCCGGGAGTTCGGGCTTAAGATAGCCAAAGCCCTGAGGTGTATGGGGTGGATTTACACAGCCTCCAGAGCGCTAATGCCTATGTTGGTGATGGGCTGATGCACCGTCTATATTTTCCAGATTACCAACAGAAGGTCTGGGCAGCTTCGAATCCAATCGCCGCCGCGGGCAACGTTGGCTTGTGCTTGACCGAGGTTCGTTTTTTGACTTGGGTTATATATCGTGCTTCTCTCCGCATCGTAGTCTAATCACCTTTGTTATTTGCAGATTGCCAACGAGGTTATCTATTTGCGGACCCAACACGAGTCTGACGCCGCCGTGATCGCGGCGAGGAATAATGAGCTGATGTCGGCGAGGGAGGAGGTCCAAAAGTTAACCAAGACTGTGGAGAGCGCCGGCCAGGAATTAAAGAGTAAAGATGCGGAGGTCGTTAGCGCGGCCAAGGAGGTATCTAAATTAAGTAGTGAGCTGGCCGCTGCTCGAGAAGCCAAAGAGCGGGCTGAGGCTGAGAAGGCGAGTGTTGATGCTCGCAATACTGAGCTCCTGAGGTTGTTGGAGGCGGAGAGGAAGAAGTCCGCGGAGCTGTCCAACAAAGTGGATGAGCTGGACGGCAAACTTCTTGACCAAATGCGCTATGAGAATGAACGTGAGCGGGTCTTGGAGGAGGAGAGGGGCAAGGCGGTTGCTGAATTCAAAGAGTCCGCAGAGCACTCTGACAAATTATCCGTCGCGGGCAATGAGCAATATGAACAGGCGGTGCATACTATTGCCCGGAATCTGGCGGCCACTGGGAAATATACTGCCCAAGAGATCACTATCCTTTGTTCCATCGTGGCCACGGATCCGGAATGCTTTAATGGTCATTCCTTAGTGCCTTTTGCCGATCATCAGCTTGAAGCCTTGCCCGAGTCGGTTCGGAATGCTCTGCCTCCGGTTTCACCTGTAACCGTTCAACCCTTGATCAAAATGATAGATGACTTGCGGTTTACAGGTGATGAATCCGCCTTGTCTCTGGCCGCGGCTCTGGAGAAGGTATTTGGCCCCAATGGCCCCTTTGTTGAAGGTATTGTTCTTCCCTTTTCAGCTTTTGCCTCCGCTCTAGCCGAAGCCTCCGAAGCTCTGGCTCGTTCTACAGCTGACCATACTGCCTCTGATTCTGTTCCAGAAGTGGAAGTCAACCCGCCGCTTGGCAGCTGAAGATCAGACCGGGCTGCGTCCTGGGGCCTTTTTTGTAATAGTATTAGATTTCCGTGGATTTGAAATTTGACTCCATTTTGACATGGCTTTGTAATGTATTTAATTGCGCTTCTTTTGATCCCCATTTCTCCTTGCCGTTTACTTTCGTTGTGTCTTATTGCCTTTATTATTGACTGCCTTGGGATTGCTAAGCATTTATTGTTCTTTCTTAAACACTTTGTTGTTTTTTTCATTATTATCTCCCTTGGCGGGCTTACGATTTAGCTCGAGGGCGTATGACCGTGCATCGTTCATGAGAATTCATGCAATGGTATTTTCCCTTGGGGGCTTACGGTCTAGCACGAGGGCGTCTGACCGTGCATCGTTCATGAGAATTCATGCAACGGTATCTCCCTTGGCGGGCTTACGATTTAGCTCGAGGGCGTCTGACCGCGCATCGTTCATGAGAATTCATGCAACGGTATTTCCCTTGGCGGGCTTACGGTCTAGCACGAGGGCGTATGACCGTGCATCGTTCATGAGAATTCATGCAACGGTATTTCCCTTGGCGGGCTTACGGTCTAGCACGAGGGCGTCTGACCGTGCATCGTTCATGAGAATTAGGAAGATCTTTTCTTTTAATGGGACAAACATAATATTATTGATCTTTCATCTTTTTTCCGCTCATGGAGCCGTACATCAACATTACAATGAATAAGGTAGAAGAAACTAGGGGATTTCTAATAACAGGGGGGTAATACAATCTTCAAGGGTAATACTTCTTCAGGTGGTCGCTGTGCCAAGCGTTTTTCAAGTCCTTCCCTTCTTTAGTGAGGAGTCTGTAAGTCCCTTCTTTGATTATGCGGGCGATCTGATAAGGCCCTTCCCAGTTGGGCGAGAGCTTGTTATATCCGGGCTGTCTCCCCCCGTGACTTCAACTTTTCTCAGGACCCAGTCTCCCACGGAAAATGACCTCTTGTTCACCCTTTTGTCATGATGGATTTTGGCCTTTTTCTTGTAATTGACCATCTTTGCCCGTGCTTCCAACCGTTTTTCTTCAAGAAGGTCTAAGTCTTTTCTCCGGGCTTCCTCATTCCTTGTTTCATCAAAATGGGCGACCCTGTAGGTGGGTAGGGCTGCCTCTACGGGCGCGACCGCCTCTGATCCATATGTCAAGGAAAAGGGGGTTTCTCCTGTTGAATTCCTCGTTGTGGTTCGGACAACCCATAGGGCAGTACTGAGCTCTTCCATCCAGCGACCGCTCCTTCCCTTCACATTTTTGTGCAAGGCGGTCATAAGCAACTTATTTGCGGCCTCGGCCTGTCCATTTCCCTGCGGTCTTGCGACAGATGATTGCCGGTGTTCTACGTTGAGTCTCTTGCATTCCGCCGTAAACTTGCTTTGGAACTGGGGTCCATGATCGGAGACGATAGCCCGGGGCAAACCAAACCGGCAGAATATATGGTCGTGGATGAACTTGATAATACTTGCTTCCGTCGTGCTAGTTAGTGCCTTGGCCTCTACCCCATTTTGTGAAATAATCTACTGCGACCACTACCATTTGCGCTCCGCCGGGCGCTTTGGGATAAGGCCCAATCAAATCAATTCCCCACATGTCAAATGCCCAAGTTGGGACTACCAGGCTCTGCTCCGTGGATGGCTGCCTTGGTATGTTGGCGAATCTCTGGCATTGATCGCATTTGCGGACATATTCCTCCGCATCTTTTTTCATTGTCGGCCAGTAATACCGAGGAATCTGATCTTGTCGGATAATGTCCGCGCACCGGGATGCCCTCCACATACGCCCTCATGGACTTCGTACAATAGTGGTAATGGTCTCGGATTTCACACACCTCAGCAGGGGTTTGGTAAAAGACCTTCGGTAAAGCACGTTGTCAATGATCGTGTATCTGGCGGCTTGTCTTCTCAAAAACCTTTGCCCGATCCGGATCGCTGGAAGGATCTCCTTTTCTATGTATTCCGTAATCTCGTCTACCCAATCCTTCTCAGGCTCCCCTATCTGGTGGATCTCTACCCTGTCGATGGCCGGGCGTTCCGTAAATTCTATCCAACAATCCACACTGAGCTTCGCGATGTCTTCGTTGTGATTCTTGAAAGTAAGTCCGCCTCGGAGTTTTCAGCCCGTTAACCTGGGTCAGCTCGTGGTACTCAAATTATCCCACAGTTTGCTGCAAGCTCCTTGTATTTGAGCAGCACCGGGTGATTTGTCTCATATTCCCCTTTGACCTGATTTACCACTAGCTGTGAGTCACTTTTACGATCAAATTGAGACCTTCATGTCCCGGGCTAATTCCAAGCCCGCTATCAACGCCTCGTACTCGGCTTGATTGTTGGAAACTGCGAACTTGAACCTTAAAGCTCGTTTAAACCTTTGACCTTCCGGGGCGATCAATAGGATTCCGGCGCCACTAACGGTTTTTCCGGAGGATCCGTCAACGCTTAACGACCAACAATTCTCCGGCCTTTCTTCATTATTCACAGCCTTCTTGCCCCGCCTTATCTTTGCCTTATCGGGCTGGTCTTTGTCCGCTTCGCTTTCCTTTGCTTCAAACGTTGTTTCTGCCACAAAGTCCGCCAGTGCTTGTGCCTTGATGGTCTTTCGCGGGGAGTAAGTTATTTGGAACTCAGTCAGTTCTATTGACCATGACAGCATTCTTCCCGAGGATTCGGGCTTATGGAGCACTTTTTTAGCGGGGTGTCCGAATAGACCGTGATTGGGTGGGCGATGAAGTATGCCCGCAGCTTCCGAGCGGCCATGAGCAAGGCGAAAGCCAGCTTCTCAATGTTCAAGTAGCGCCCTTCTACGGCGGATAGTGCCTTGGAGACATAGTAACACGGGCTTCTGAAGGTCGTCCTCTTCCCTTATCAAAACCGCAGCCACAGCGTGATCTGTTGCAGCCAAGAAAACGTAGAGTTCTTCACCCAAAATGGGACTGCTCAACAGCGGCGGTTTTCCCAGGTAAGCTTTTATCTGCTCAAAAGCATTCCGGCAGTCCTCGTTCCACTCAAACCCTCCTTTTTTCCTCCTTTCAAAGTTTTAAAGAAAGGCAGGCATTTTTCTGCCGACTTGGCGATGAACCTCCCCAAGGCCGTGATGCGGCCATTCAGCTTTTGTACCTCTTTAACACATCTGGGGGGTTGCATGTTTATTAACGCCATGATCTTCTCCGGGTTTGCCTCTATCCCTCTCTGGTTCACCATGAAGCCCAAAAACTTCCCTGCCTTTACTCCAAAGGCGCATTTGGATGGGTTAAGCTTCATATTGTTTCTCCGGAGGCTGGTGAAAGTTTCTGTCACATCAAGGTCGTGAGAGGTCTCTTTGGTCTTGATAACCATATCGTCGATGTAAGACTCCAGGTTCCGGCCTAATTGATCATCAAAGACGATTCCTACCATCCTTTGATATGTACCGCCCGCATTCTTCAGGCCAAACGGCATGTTGTTAAACGTGTAGGTTTTGCCCGCGGCATAGAAAGCGCATGACGGAATATCGGCCTCCTTCATTTTGATTTGATGATAGCCCGAGTAGGCATCTATAAAGCTTAATACTCTATGGCCGGCGATAGAGTCTACTAATTGATCGATCCGGGGAAGAGGGTAACAATCCTTAGGGCAGGCCTTGTTCAAATCGGTGAAATCCATGCACATTCTCCACTTTCCATTTGCTTTGGTTACCATGACGACGTTGGCTAACCACTTCGGATATTTGATCGGCTTATGATTCCCGCTTTCAGCAGCTTATCTACCTCGACTTTGATCGCCGCTTTCTTCTCCGGTGAAAAGTATCTTTCTTTCTGGAGGACCCGGGTAAATGTGGGGTCGATATTTAGTTCATGTTCGATCACCTCTCTGCTTATCCCCTCCATGTCCTCTACGGTCCAGGCGAACACGTCTAGGCTTCTTCGCAACAGCTCTATCAACACCTTTCTTTCCTCCGCGGGGATCTCTAGCCCGACTTTTATTGTCTGCTCAGGGAATGCCGGATTTATGACCACATCTTCCAAAGCATCATTAGGGCGAATATCTGCAACCTCTCGGTCATGCAGTGAATCAATTACGATGTTGATATGCTCGGTTTCCGCGGCCATACGGCGGGCTCTCCTGCTCCGCTTGAATTCTGCCCTCGTGGAGTGGAAAGACAACGTCCCGATCATGGCCGTTCCTGCGACCTCTTTTTCACTTGCTTTGGCCCTTTTTGCCTCCCTCGGGCTTCCCAGTCTTTGCCTTGCTGCGCCCTCCTTTCTCTTTCTCTCTATGACTTTGAGGAAGAGCTCGGGCTTATTCTCGATACACGCGATCCCTGCAGGGGTACTGAACTTGATTTTCTGGTGAGGGATTGAGGCAACGATTCCAAGGGCAGCCTGAGCGGTAACTCCCAAGATCGCGTTGTACTGGGATTTCAGATCGATCACCATGAACGTGACACGGGCTGTTTTCTCGAACGGCCTCTCTCCAATGGTTACTTCGAAGTCAATGGTCCCTTTTGCGTAGACCGTATGATTCGTGAACCCTTCCAACAAGCCCGCATATGGGGTTAAGTGCGCCTCAGACATCCCCATTTCTTCTAAACAATGGAAGTAAAGTATGTCCCGTGAAGCCCCGGTATCAATGAGGACTCTTCCAATATCCGCTCTACCAATAGCCATCTTGATTGTTAACGGTTGTGTTGAATGGAAAAGGGTAGATGCCAGTTCACTTCTTCTGAAACCGATCATTTCTTCTTGCTCGGGCGGATAGGTGGGTATCAGGAAGACTTTTTCCAGTCGCCTGATCTGGGCTGTCGCGCCCCGTACCCGTGGTCCTACTTGGCCCCACGCTCGGGACACGAACGGAAGACGTTATGAAACCTTTTAGTAAATTTTTCGAAATGTCCCTTTTAGAAAGTGGCACAAAAACACACTTGAAGTTCAAAGACTTCACTTAACTTGAAACAAACTTTTACAAACACTTTCACGACGAAAGTACTTAGCCCGAAGGCTTACAAACTTTTAAACAAATGTACATACATCAACCTTTACCAAAATAGATGGAACCATAAGAAGTACGGTTACTCTACCCAAAGGGTTTACATTACATAATGTAACCTTCAACAAAATAAGTCCCAACTCTTACCCAAACCAACGTCCTCCCGTGCCGAGTGTCCTATCCCCTGGACCCGCCTTTATCTAAAACAGTAAACAAATAAGGGTGAGAATAAATCTCAGTAAGCTACTAAAATGCAACTACGTTACATGCTGATATGATGATCATAAAGAAACAATATCAACAAGTAAACATATAGCATATAGCACATACATCAAGTTATATATCACATTGCCCACACTCCGGTGGATACCAAAGCCAAGGTTTAACCAATAACCATAACTGATGAGAATACCAACTGAGAAACCCATCAGAGAAAACCATCTGAGCAGCATAAATAGCTGAAGCCGTCGGGATCCCGAAAACCAAACCATAACCAATAGAACCAAGTAACCAGAGAGGGAAATATGACACAAAGTCATAACCCAAATACTCACCAAAGGGAGCAATTCATCCCATCCAAGGCCAATCTGGACTGGGGAAACTAGAAGGCACAGTGGACACCTTATAGTGAACTTGGCTTGTGTGCCACTATAATTCTCCCACCGCCTGACTCACAAGCTCCAATGGAAAACCTTATAGTGGACTTACCTGTACCACTATAATCTTTCCATTGGCTGACTCCACAACAAGACCAGCTGGACTTTTAACAAGAAGCACAGTAATGAATACTTGCTAAACAAAACCCGGGGCATTTAATCCAAATCCATAAAAAGGACATTTAATCACAACCCAATCTTGTTTGTTAACGACATAAAAGTCATACACATACATGTTTAAGTCATAAACAACCCTAAGGATCACACAAACATTTGCCCTCTTATACCCAACTTGATCAAAACTATCAAACCTTGGAAACAGGGGGGATGCGCACGCCTCACCCCCTTAGGGTGCGCGCGCTTCCTAGGACCAGAACTTCACTATTGTTGATTCACTTAAGGGTGCACGCGCCTCATCCAAAGGGATGCGCACGCCTCCCTCCTCCAGTCAATTCTTGCCTAAGTTGGTACCAATGGATGCGTGCGCCTCATTACATATGCTGCGCGCGCCTCCTCCAATTTTGGGCCAAATCCCAGATTATTTCCTTAGCTCATTTTTACTCCTTCCGTCCCACAAGTACAACATATATTCTACCCAATTTAGTACACAACATTAGCAACTTTCATAGGATTACAACTTGGTTGCTAAACCAATTCCATACTCAGCAAAACCCAATTCATATACTCCCTTTGTCCCAAAATTACAAGTATAGCAAATATTACCCAAAACACAAAATTAACAAGTAGGAGTATCATATATAGCATATATGACTATTTTAACATTTAAAGGGGAATTAGTAACTTACCTAGTTCCGGAAAAAGTATCGCTGAAATAAGTTTTGTTCGGCTAGAAATGACCTACTCGACGCCCTGATCATTTTTATATAATTAGTTTTTAAAACGGGTAAGTAAATAAAAAGAATTAAATCGAAATGGGTCGAACTTACCTTTTTATCCTAACCCTAGGAACAGAACGAGAGAAATGTTGCAGAAGTTTTTGTAAACACAGAGAAGGAAGAAGGGATAAGTTTCCTTAAATATCTTTAACCCTTCTTACAAAATGGTCACCCAACTTCTAAAGTTAACACTTTAGCCCCTAAACTTATATTTTCAACAAGGACCCTAAAGTTTCAACTTAATCATTTAACTCCTTTAATCATTATTTTTACTAACTAAGCAAATAACACAAATCATCAAGTATGATATGCAAATCATAAAATATGATGCAACACATAAAATGCACATATAAGTCAAATAAAAATCCCCAAAATTATAAAATTAATATAAACGGTTTTTGGGGTCGCTACATGGGCGGAAAGCTGGGTATTGCTCGGGGCTTCCTCTCCTATGTACTGGATGTCATAACGTCCTTCCCCGTCTGCATTATTGTCTCTGACGTATTGAATATTTCCCGCGGGGCTTCTTCTTTACTGCTGGACCCCGTGATCCATTTCTTTAATTCCCCGGCCTCCACCTTTTGTTGTATTATTTTCTTGAGCTGGAAACAGTCATCGGTAGAATGCCCGTGGCTTTCATGGTATCCACACCATTTCTTTTTGTTCGCCTCGTAAGGCTTCCTCTCCAGTGGAGGTGGTGGAGGCAAAGCTTCTGCCCGCAATATCTCAGTTCTTGGTGCGATCAAAGGGGTGAAAGCACTGTCATCGCCTCTTTTAAAGTTGGGCATGCCTCTGGTCTGCCTCTACCTCGGCCACCATTGTTTCCCGAGTAGCCTGAGTGATGACGAGGGTCATGAGCGGGCTCGATTCTTTCCCTAACGCTCCTGCGGGCATCGGCCATAAATGTGGGCTCCACTCCGGCCATAGCGATGGCTCGATTGTACATTTCCTCAGTTCCCTCGGGCTTTCGACAAGCGAACTCTTGTCTCAAGGTATGGGATGTTAATCCCCCAGGAAGCATAGCTCGATGTCGTTCCTTGTTAGATCCACAATCTGCTCGGTCATTTTCCGGAACCGAGTGATGTATGCCTTTGTGTTTTCCCCGGGGTATTGCTTAACGCCGCACAGGTCCGATTTTGGTCTTGCGGCCTCCCCTGCGCCGGCGAACGAGTTCAAGAACGAAGTCCGCAATTGCTCGTAGCTGCAGATAGAGCGTGGTTTATGGGCCAATAACCACCCCAATGCCTTTCCTTTAAAGGTGGAGGCGAGGGCTTTGCACTTCACGGCCTCATCTGTTGAAAATAGGGCCATCTGCCTTTCAAATCGCCCAACATGGCTTTTTGAGTTAGATGAGCCGTCATACGCGTCTAGCGTGGGCACCTTTCCTCTTTGGATCGGGGAATCACTGATCCATGATGCGAAAGCGTCCATGGGTCCAACGCACTTTGTTACGTTTTGCTTGGACTCCCATAGCTCCGCGATCATTCTTTGGAACTTTTGATCCATTATGTCCCCCGTTTTAGCCCTTTTTACGGTTTCTGTAATTACATCATCATTTTTAACAATTGCCTTTCCTTTAGATTGGCCTCTTGTCTTTCTGGGTTGTGATTCTCCCTCCTCACTCTCCCCTTCATCTTCTCCCCTCTCCTCGTCATCATCTACGAGGATTGTCCGCCTTTTTCCTCCTACAATCCTACTGGCCCTGCTCTTGGAGCTCGGCAGATCATGGGCTTTTGATATTTCAGGGGGGCTTCTAGCATTGGCCTCGGCATTAAACAGCTCCTCGAGGGCCAGATTCAACTGTAGCCCTTCCTCTACCAGGTTCTGCCTATCTGTGAGGATCTGGATTTTCTTTTGGATTTGGTCAGGGGTGAGGGGAGTAATGGGGGTTTTTTGAGTTTTGAGAGCTTTGGAAGTTTCTATACGGTCTCTCAGATCTGCCTCTCTCCTTGCCCTTTGAGAAGGGGTATAGGAGTTGCCACTAAGAGTCTTATTTCCCAACCTGGCAAAAACTGATCCCTGGGGCACTTGTCCCGAAGGGCTAGCATTTGGGCTTACTTCTTTCCCAGTCATTGCGAAGATTTCGTACGTCAAGAATCAACAGAAAAGACGGGGTACTCTTTTGGAAACGTGAAAAACGGAAGAACTAGACGAGGATTTGGAACGAATTAGATTGGAAAAGCAAACGAAGCAAGAAGATTGTACTGGGAAGATTTTCGATTCCCGGCAATGGAACCACTAATGAGGCCCTTTGTGTTCTGGGGTCACGGAGGTAGAACTCCAATATAGCTGTCTCTTGATCCTGATCACAACACAAACAAGAACACCGTTAAGACCAAGGCCGGGTTGGAATCCGGCATAGGCCCTCGGGTGTGAGAGTAAGATCTCTGAGGAAAACCTAAGTAGAGAGCTTGTGAAAGCCTTGTGTGTGTGAATAGGATAGAGCACGTACCTGGCCCATGGGGGCGGATAGAAGTATTTATATGAGTAGAAGAAGGAGGTAGGTTTAAGGTACTAACCGCCCTTGTACCGGATGGACACGCGGCAGGTCCTCATTGGTTCGGCCAGGGGAGTGGCTGGGGAACGTGGCGTGTTGTCAGGGAAACATGGTTCCACCACCAACCGTCATGGTGTGTCAGGTACGAACAGGTAACGTCTGTTGTACGTTTGTGACAGCTGGCTGCTGCGGGCTCCGGGCAGGTGGTTGAGTGATCAACACGGGACCCTAAGAATAGCGGGAGGCAGAGCTACCTCGGTTACTGTTATCACGAAGCCCGGGCATCTCGGGCTTATAAGCCTGCGGGCTTATCCGGTTTGACGCGGTCGGACTCGCTTGTTACTGGCTTTGAACCGGGTCCGGTCCGGTCTGCGATGCTCGGTCTTATCACGTTCCTTTCAATTAATGACGTATTAAAAATAAAAAAAATCCTTTCCTCAAAAAAAAAATAAAAAAATAAAAAAAATCATTTTTCAATTTAAAATAATTTAGTTGTGATATTATTAGATATAATAACAATAATAATAGTTATAACAACAAAAAATATATATTTAGTTATTATTATTATTTTAGTTAATTAATAATTTTTAATAATACAGTTAATAATAAAAGTAATAAGAATTAAAAACAATAATGAATGTGAAAATATTGAAAAGAATACCATCATAATTTTAATTATTTTTATGATCTTACATAATAATAAAAGAAATAAAAAACTTAAAGAAGCACATTTCAATTGATTCTCTAATAAAAATTCATATTTTTATTATTAAATATTAAGTAATTAAATAATAATGATAATTATGATTAATTTTTGTTGTCGCCATAACTATTATTATTAGTATTAGTATTCATATTATTATTATTTAGTAATAATATTATTACAATAATTATTTGGCGTTGTATTTTTTTTTAATATTCCTAACATGTCACTAAATGAAAAGAAAGTTAAGTTTTTAATAATATGAATGTTCAAACTTAACGTCTTTAGTTAAATAGTTAACGTTTGGACTTTTTGGTATTGATAATATAAATTTAGGACTTTTTAGATTGAAGAAAAAAATTGTGGGTTTTTTGATATGAAAGTTTGTTTTTAAGGGGTTTTTTGGTATTTTTCCCTAAAACAAAATAGAAATTACGGAAATAAAATCCTAAAAACAGAAAAATGACAATTTCGCCTCTCAAACGATTTCAGATGGCTAAAATCACGTCTATTCACTGCGAAACCGTGATTTGATATCTACACCTCGTTTCGCAAGCCGTATGCGAGTTTCGTAGTATTCTGAGACGGCCGGTTTTTGGCCAAATTACACTCTGCATCATCTTTACCTTCATCAAAAATATAACTAAGTTGCCCATTTCGATCAAAATGGTGCGAGATGGTACGAGAAATTTGGGGGGGGGGGGGGGGGACTATACTCCATTTACGAGAAATAAGAGAAGTACATTCCGCTCCAAATCATTAGATACATGAATTTTTTAATTTTTTTTTTTAGTTTATGTTCCTTTTGGTTTTTTCTTTTTAATGAATGTTTATGGATTGTGACTTGCTATATCTTACATTTTAATTTTTATGATAAACTCAAATAAATTTAAATCAATTTATATTAGAATTTGATTATTCTGATGTATTTTTTTAAAAAAAAAGAAAATGATTTTAAATTAATAGCACAAACAAAGAGTAGTGAGAAAGCTCTCCATTAATAGAGTCTCGACATCGATACAAGAGCTACTCCCTGTTCCAGAATGATAGTCCCCCTATTTTCATGAGTTTTACGAAAGAACTTTGAGTAATAATTAAGGTTACTTTAATTATTCTAATGAAATTTTTGAAATTGTTCTTGATACACCATTATAAATACTATTAATATCAATTTTCAGATTCACATTAACATAATTATAAGTAGCATTTATAACTGCTCAAAGTTCTTCGTAGTAACAACGAATAAAGGTGGACTATCTTTCTGGGGACGGAGGGAGTATTAAATAATCTAGTAGCAAATAACAAACTAACAACCGCTATACATGTTTCATCTTAGTCCTCTCTTTACAATGACATAAATGAAAAAATTGTCTCTCCAAGTATAATTTGAACGCTACTCTACATTAACATGCACAAATAATATTATTATTAATAATTTTTAAAATTTGTTAGCAAAATCATTATTTTTATACCAAAAGTTTAGTCAAAGTAATTTAAACTAATAACATTGATTGATGGAATATTAAAGGCATTTCAAAAATATTAGATGGTTAAATGGGTCCAAAATATAATATGGAGTCCTTGACTGGATAATATTTGAAAAATAATACATGGTCATAGGTAACTTGGGCCGGGCTGTAACAAACTTTTTGCTCACTTGGGCACTGGGCTTTAATTGAGAGGTCAAATTGCATCTTTGTTAGCTTTAAGTTTTGGAATAATTCCAACTACTGTGATCATCAACTCATCTACTGTAAAAATCTGACTATATCTACTATAAAAATCCGACCGATGTAAGGCCGTGTCCAATAAGGGGTTGAGAGGGGGTTGAGTGGGGGTTCAACTAGTTGAGTGTGTGCAATAAGGAGTTGAGAGGGGGGGTGGTTGAAGGGAAGGGTTGAACAACTTCAACCTGGCTGAGTGAAAATTTTGGGGGCCCGCCTTGGACACGCGGCCGCCTCTCATTGGGTCGAAGCCGGCGCGTGTAACTCACGCCCAAAATGGTGCGTGAGTCGGTGACTTTTTTTTTTGTTTTTCCAGAAGCTTCCACGTGGACGATTTTCATTGGTCCGCCGAATTTAATTTTCCACCCAAATTTTTAAACTCAATTATTTTACAGCAAATTATTTTTTTTTTATTTTTTCGCCAAAATTCATCATTTTTTTCCTCTATAATTTGATATAAGTGTCGTTTGATTTGGACACTGAAAAAAAAACCCTCTTTTCTCTTTAAAAATTCCTTAATTATCCTTTTTTTATTAAGTGTTAATAAAAAAAATAAAACGATCTCGAATTTATAATAATAAGAATAATTATTTATTTTTTAATTTAAAAATTATTATTATTATTATTATTATTATTATTATTATTATTATAAAGATTATAAATAAAATAAAAGTGGTGGGGTAGAATGATGAGTTGGGAGGAGTTGAATTTTAAACTAAACTAGCTTATTGTGGGGGGTGTAGTTGAGAAAGTAGTTGAATGATTAAGTGGATGGATAAAGATGAGGTGTCATAATATTAGGGTAGTTGAATCTTTTTTGATGGTTGAGTTATTGGACATGGTCTAACATCGGATTGCACATGCCTCACTGTGATCATCAACTCATCTACCGTAAAAATCTGACTATATCTACTATAAAAGTCCGACAGATGTAACATCAGATTGCACATGCCTCAGATCACCATTGATACCTAGGAAGAAGTCCTACATGTTCTATGCAAAACTCAACATTTCAGCCCTTTAAAAGTCAACAAAAAAAAAAAAAAAGACTTAAGACGGTCATGTGATGAAGAAAATCATAATATCAGGCAGGAAGGACATAGCTATTATTCAAAATCACCAACATACCCATTAAAAGTCAACATAACATCCAGCATAATCTTACAATCACGACACAACAGCTAACGGCAACACTAGATATAAAAAAAACTACAGTCCTCTCTCACTTCAGCATCAAATGTCCTCCGTTCTCACACTCCGTCCCCTCCTCAGTTGCTGGACTGCCGGAGCTCCGGACGTACGAAATCAGCATCAGCCGGAACCGAAATATCAACGGTCGGTCTCAACTGGGCACACACTTCGATGGCTCCATGGATGGAATCGGAGAGGAAGTTGCTGATGAGATCACCGTTGATTGGAGCACCATTGTCCACTGCTACCAAGGCTTGTTGGGTCAGGATGTAATCAAAACGTGGGGCCCACTTCCTCGATCCTAATCTTGCTGTGGTCGAGCAATTGTCAACCATGAATGAAACTCCCCGGGCGTGCATGAATGGGTTCAAGGAATCCACCGACTCGATCAAACTTTCATTGATAATCTCTGAAAAAGAGTGCCCTTTCTTCCTCAGGACCTCAATCTGTCGTGTATAGTTTTTGTTAAACGGCATACAATAAAAACACGTAAGATTTCCTGAATTATCACCGCCACATAACAAAAAGAAGTTACAGTGCCATGGAAGTGGGGAAAAAAATTTGAGGCCAAAAATCATGTCACTGACTGGTGATGGTTAGAGTGGGGAAGCTAAATACCCTTATAAGATAGATAGGGTCAACTGAGCCAGTTTTGATTCAACTGAAAAATAACAGTATAGCAAATTTGTCAATAAATAAATAATAATAATAATAATAATAATAAAATAAAAAATAATTTGGGGGCGTAATGGTTGATAATCTGACCCCCTTTATGTGAATTAAGAAATTAAACGTGATTTTATTCTCAACCCATTTCAGTACTCCCATAAGTTATCAAGACGCAAAGTATAGAAAGGGTTTAAAAGCTAAATAGAACAGATAGGCATATTACAGTACCAGAAAGCATGATGTATACTCCCCTGTTCCACATTAAAAGTCCACGTTTAAAAGTTGAACTTTTCAAGTTTACATTTTTATATCTTTGTATCTCTTATGAAAAAAAAGAAAAAAGATCCACAGTACCAAAGAATACTACTCCTATCATATTTTTCAAAAAGAAACTATCGCTTATATATATATATATCACAAAATCTTGTAAAAAACGTGTTTTACACTAACTGTGTGTAAAACGTGTTTTTCAAATAACGGCTTAAGAGGGATTAAAAGACGCGGTGGCAATTTTTGAAAATAAGTGGAACTCATGAAAATCTCAGCAGGCACATTTTAAAACAAGAGGAGGCATTTTTCAATACTTCACAGCAGACATATTTTAACTCTAGAGGAGACACTTTTTTTAGACCAGGCATGTTTTAAATCTAGAGGAGGCACTTTTTTTGAACTTTTAACAGTGCCTTTTTTGAGAAAAAAATAAGTGCCTGCTCTAGTTAAAAAATGTGCCTCCTGCAGTTTCAAAACATGCCTCCTCCAGTTTCAAAACATGCCTCCTGAGATTTTTTTGAACTTTTAACATTGTCTTTTTTAAAGAAAACAAATGCCTGCTCTAGTTTAAAAATGTGCCTCCTGCAGTATGAAAATATGCCTCCTCCAGTTTTAAAACATGCTTGCTTTAAAATTTAGAAGTGCCTCTTTGAAAAAAATGCCTTTATAGTTTTACAAAGTGCCTGATGTGGAGTTTCAAAAATATGCCTCCTTCAGTTTCATAATATGTCTCCTGCAGTTTTAAAATATGCCTCCTGAGATTCCATAAGTTTCAAATATTTACACTTATGCCACCGCGTCTCTTAAACCCTACTTGCCGTTATTAATAAAACACGTTTTACACTAAGCCTAGTGTAAAACGCGTTTTACAAGAGACTTACTCTATATATATACACTATAGGGGACACTTAAAGCATAAAGTTTCAAAATAGAATAAAGGACTGTTAACATGGAAGGGAGGGAAGGAGTAAATTGCATATCCTAGTTACTTCGCCACAAATCCTTCAAGGTTGCAATTAGTTTGATCTAATAAATTCTAACAAAAAATCACCTGAGCCATCATTAGAGCAACATAGACACCTGCCGTAAACGGGTGCAATGGCCCAAGATCACCAGCCGGTCGAGATGCCCTCACTCGCTCACCGACTTTCCACATACGTGTCTGGTCAATCTTGCCCATAGGAAAAGCTGGCAACCCCTCTTTTTCCTGCAAAAGATAATGTCATAAAATGATTTTAATTTCACTAGTTTTTAGAAAAATAAAATGAAATTTAGTTAACAATAGATATTGAAGTTTAGAACAACGTAAGAAGACAAGTAGAATGATATGAATATACAAAATAAAAAAGGTATAAATAAAACATACATAAAACCGTCTTCCCGCCAGGACGACGCTTCTTATCTCACTGCCACTAGCCACATCTTCGTAGCACTCATACAAAATATCCATACAAGGATAAAATGAAGCACTATATGCAGCCTCAAACTCCTTTTTGCCATCTTCCGTCAATGAATTGTAGACCGCCAACATGCCCTGTTACACAAATTCACCAACTTAAGCTATAATGAGTACATCACGCGAAGTAGCAAAAGGGACCCGCATCACCCATAAAAAAGGAGAGAGAAAAAGAGGTATTAAACACACCTTAGCTGATATAGTCCTTGATATTATTCCTGTTATGCCCTCTACAGTGTTCTTGTAAGCCAGATCTTCACTCATTCCATTTTCAGTGTATCGTCTAAACAAGGCCTCCACAATTCCATGCACAGCACCAAGTAAAATGCCTAATGGTTGAACATGGAAAATATTAGTATAACTAGTAAGAAGAAGAAAACATACGATAGACACAAATATAAATACCTCGTTCCCCAAATATATCACTCTTGTACTCCTGCTCCAATGTAGTAGCAAAAGTAAAGGGCGAGCCCAGAGCAACTGACCATCCGAGAGCAACATCTGTGGCTCTACCATCAACATCCTGTCCGAATAAAAATTTGATTAGCAACCTCAAAAGTATTTCACCCGTCTCAGAAAGATAGTCCCATTTGACTTTTGATGGCCAACAAAAGTGAACTGTCACAAAATATTAATGACAACCTAATCATCATAGTGAAATTCTGAAAATTGTAATTGATATTTTAAAACTTCATTGGGATTATTAGATTGATATTAATGTTTACTCAAAGTTCACTTGTATTGACCATAAATGGTCAAATGGGACTATCTTTTCGGGACACATGAAGTAGAGTTAGCACAGGGCACAGACAAACGAGAAGAAACATAACCCAACCTGGTGGACAGCAAAACTTGAATTAATCCCCGCTCCGTTGACCTCCTTTCCCTGTACATACAGCCTTCTTACAGATGGGCCCATTCCTTTCGGACATACAGCTATCACACTTAGGTTCTTGGGGAAATCAAGGCCAAATGACTGCAAATGACCGAGGAGGAAGCCATGGGAAAGTCCAAGAATGCTGTTTGGCTTCATGTGGGACAAGATCTTCTCATAATTATCAGCCTGCAAAAAGATAAGGAATATAGAACCTCAGAAAACACTAATACATGAGAAAATTAACAAATGGGAAAATACATTATGGTAGAAAATTGTGTATGGGTTCGCAAGTGATCTTCCCTTATTCATGTCTCTACTTAAATTAATTAAAAAAACTAGTCCATGTCTCAAGCACCATTTGTTCATACTCCCTCCATCCCACCTCACTTGAGACCTAAGAGGTGGGCACAATAACTAAGGAAAAAGAATAAAATAAGGAAAATGTGTGGTAGAAAATGAAGAGAGAGAATGAGTGGGGTTAATAGTAGGTTGGTTGAATGAATTGTGTGGTGGAAAATGAAGAAAGAGAATGAGTGGGTGGGGTAGATTGAATATAAAATTATAAAAATATTACCATTTTAGGGAGTCTCAAGTGAAGTGGGACGGACCAAAATGGAAATAAGTCTCAAGTGAGGTGGGACGGAGGGAGTATATGGGGTCTCAACAAAGTTTGAAAGCAAATCAGGTTGTTAACCTCATATTTATCATTCACTCATCATTGATCTTTGTAGCTGGAACTTGTGATAGGACTTTAATTGGCTCTAAGTTTCACCATTTGTTAATCCACATGCAACAAACACAATTTGAAAACTCAAATGTTCAAGTATCTTATAATAAGGCTTATAGGGGATGTATAGGAGAAAACATGTTCTACTACCTCTGTCCCAAAATGAATGTCCGAAATTGCCCTTGATCAATAGCAATTGCAGACATTCATTTTGGGACGGAGGGAGTAAATGATTATGCAAGTTTTCAGTTATGGCAACAGAGAAAACTAAGCTAACTTCAACAACATTAAGCTAACTTCAACAACATGGCCTTTTATCCCTATGATCAGATAGCCTAACTAAGTCAACTTCAAACCTTTTTCTCAAAATACAGAACATTGGACATGTTCTGGAAGAAGGCAAAAAAAACATATGATAAATTCAAACATAAAGAAAGAACAAGAACTCAAAAATGCCGGTTGGGTACTCCACTAATAACAAACCTGGGCTGAATCAGAAATCAAAAGCAGAACCAGATCGCTGCCTGAGATGGTTTCATATATATCTCCCAAAGTCCCATTCTCTTCAGTAAAACCAGCTGAACGTGCCTCCAAGAATGATTTTGATCCCTTCCTTAAACCAATCTATTTGAAGGAGCAAAAAACAACATCAAATAAAGGATTCAAGCAGCATATACTCTAAGGGGGGACGGGGTTCAAATAGAAGACCACATTTATAAATATAAAGGTGCTTAAACTGAGTCCAACGGACGAAGCAACAGCATTCCTTTTATATAAGAGGCTATATAATTTAGTAATAAGTGAGATTGACAAATAGAATGCTTGTATCACCTTCACCACAATATCAGATTTTGCTTCAGCAAGGGAATCTCTTAAATTTTGGGCTTGAGCGGGTCCCTACATAGAGCAATATGAATACTCATTATCAACACAATGCAGTGTAATCATAAGAAATTTATTCGTAGTATACTCAACAGATTCAGACTGGATATGAGCACTAAACTAAGAAGTAAGAACATTCAACAACCCTACATAAAATAATAAGCTTCCCCGTTCATTAATTGGCATGAATTCCCACTTGTCATCGAGACTATTCTAAGTTGAAACATCAGCCACAGGCACTGCTTTGCTTGAAGGATTCATACATGATATACAATAAAGGGCAGGCGTAGTGATATATAATAGAGGGCAGGCGTAAGCACTGAAGGAAACATAATATAAGTCTCCTAATAGGAACTCATGCAGAATAGAACGATCAAATCTGTACCACCTGATTCATTTGGTGACATCCATAACTTAAAACTAAATTAAAGCAATATAATAAAGCTTAAGCCAAGCAACTATTTTTTGAACATCAAACTTGTATTAGAACCAAAATATAAGAGACTGAAATCACAACATCTTGTCAAATACATTAATGAAGTGCATCCCTCCAACAAGCTCATGAAAGAACTATTGCCCAACATTCAAGAAGAATCAATCCAAACTAGTAAACCATCCCCCCAATAAAGATCTTGTTTGATGGTAGTTTTCAGGAATAATTTACTGTTTTTGGTTTCATGAATTATTTTGGGTGTTTGAATTAGTTTTTGGCCCACAAACTATTTTTGGGTGTATAACACCCACAAACCTTGCATAAATACTTGCCTTGGTGGTTATGGGTTTATCACCAAAAACACATGAACAGTTATTTAAATGGACCTTTTAAGACGCCCATTACACCCATGTAAAATAGCTATGTTGCAGCCTTGCAGGTCTTATTTCCTTTCTTTCCCATCACCAGCAAAGAGAAGTCATGGAACTTGATAACAATGAAAGTGGGAAAGGGAGGGCTTGCTCTAATCGACGATCTCCACCTCCTCCTTGGGTAATAATCCATCACCGGTTTACTCTCGCTCGTCTCTCAGCAAATGGCTGGAGCTTCGGTCAGCTCTTCTCTTACACTTCTCCGAATCTTAAGCAGATCTTCCAAGACTAACACTTCATATCCTCCTTTAGCTTGTAACTTGTTTGATAGCCGCGAAAAAATCGTGTGGATAAGGGTTTCAAGCCTTTGATTACATTCCAGATTTGGTTCCCGTCCCAAGTCAATAATTTTGGTTGGTTTTTGGTGATTTATTTTTTTTTAGAAAAAACTAGGGCTTGCTTGATTTAGTTGGTCAATAAACCTAGGACATTATCCTACTACCCTCTTTCACTAACTAAGACAATTGAACAACATGAAAGATCTATCCCCACCCCCGGAAAAGACAAAAAAAAAAATGCCTCACCTGAAAAATCGAACTACTTTAAATCAGTTTCTCCTATTTATTTAGTTCATATCCAACTGGAGGGCAATATTCATATGACACAAACAAACACCATTATATCCTTCAATTGGTAAAATAAACAGACATTCTAAAATCCACAGAACAGAAAAAGAAAGTATAAGAGCAGCAATTGAAATAAATAACAAACAACAAACCTGAGAGCCCCAACCAATAACACCAATCTGCTTAATACCCTTGAAGGCATCCGGAAGCAAGTGAAACAAATCCCTTCCTCCCCTTACAATATACTGCAATCATAACCTAGCCCGTTAGACCGAAACACACATAAACACAAACATACATTTATTTATAAAGACACATATATAGATAGAAAGAGATATGACCTCGTCATGACCAGCAAGGTTAATCTTCTCTTTCTTAAAGGTAGATGTTTCAAAATCGAGCGCGATTGGGGAATTAATGGCGGTAGAAACCGCGCTAGCGAGAACAGATGAACCGCCGTTAGTGTATCCTCTAGAACTGAGGGATTTCAATGCCGACTTAGACGGGATAAAGGCGCCGGGGAAAGCTAGGGTTTTGGGAACTGGTTTCCGGCTAATGGACGCAGATGATGAGGAAGATGCGGCCACAGAAGGAGAGAAGGAGGATGCCGCCGCCATAGCCGACCGTGAATGTGAATGCGAATGTGTGAGAGAGAAAGAGAGTGTAAAGCGAGGTCAGAGAGACAGAGAAGCGGCCAGTGGGAAGTATTTATATGCGCACATCTGTTTTTTTTAGCCCTATGTTTGGTGAGATTAATATGCGCCGCGGTGCACCGTACAGTGTATGTTAAGGATTAATGGATATGATTCACAGATACTCCCACCGAGTTCGTTCCAATTAGGACAAATTTAATTTTCATTTTGAGTGTTCTTTTTGAAATATAATAACCCAAAATTAGAATTATTTTATTTAATGGAATTCACATTCTCACTCACAACAACTTTCACTCCTTATTTTCTACCATATTTTTTCTTTCTTACTTCACTTTTCATACTTACAACACTTATTCCATTAACACTTTATCCTTGATCCCCATTTCCAACGTAAAACTTTTATTTTAAGTGAGAGGTGGGAGGGATGAGTAAAATCTTTCTTAATTTGTCTCTAAAACTCACTCCCTCTTTAATTAATTATTTTATTTCTGTCTTGTGTTTCAAAATGACTCGAGTTTTTATTGTGTTTATTCCCTCAATATATTGTACTCCCTCCGTCTCAAAATAAATGTCGTTTTAAACACTTTCACACATATTAAGAAATGCAATTAATGTATGTGAAAATGTCTTATATACCCCTAAAGTAATTCAACTACCTAGACTATTAAATGCTTGTGCAAGAGATAATTCCTTATCATTATTAAGGGTAAAATTGGTATACAACAATAAATAAGCCTTGAAAATTGTAAAACGACAAGTATTTTGAGACAAAAACTAACTCCCAAAATGACATCTAATTTGAGACGGAGAGAGTATTTAGAAGGCATAAGAAATCTATATTATAGTATATTAAAGTTGGCCAAAATGAACATGGGTGTGACACCTCATCAAGAACTGGGATTATCTTGCATTTTAGGAAGCCACATCATCCTAGCTATTGATGTGCCAAGGCTTTTCATATTCCGGCTCTTAGTTGAGTATATTAGACAATAATATTAGGTATGATACTAGGTGAAAGTATTGTTTTAAAAGTACTATACAAAGTTTATAAACTAAATATACTAGATAAGAAGTTTAGTTGAGTATATTAGACAATAATATTAGGTATGATACTAGGTGAAAGTATTATTCTAAAAGTACTATACAAAGTTTATTAACTAAATATACTAGATAAGAAGTTTAGATATATATAGACTAGAAGTGTAGACTTTGTAGGCCTTGCTTTTAAAAATGACAATAAATTGATACATTATCATCCAACTTTTAGGCTTCTTATGAATTGAATTGAAACATCCATTATAAGAATATGAATCAAAGAGTGATCATTGGAATATGAAGTAACTAATGTCTAATATGATTAATAGAATTAACTATTTATATCATAAATTAGTAGATATACAATCTCTATATTTTATTATAATTGATTAGAAACTAATCACATATAGTCTTTACTAGGAGTAGTTGGAGAAGTGGAAGCACAAGAGACTCGAAATTTGAAGCATCACCCGATTTAATAAAATTTCGTGTATCTTGGAGACTCATTAATCAACAAAACAATGTTTCTAAGTTTTTTATTCCTCCAACGTGGTCCCTTTCATTTTTCCGACAGATTTGACATGAATCAATTGTTCATTCACAAATTGGTTTGCTTTCAATCACTCAGCTCAAAGAAGAAGTCACTTTGTCGAAGAAAAACTATGGAAATACAATGAAAACTGTGTTGAATTTGTGGTTAAAGCGTTTCATTCAATATTTAAGTTTCGGTAATTGTATTTCAATTTCACATATTACCTCTATCTCAAAATAAATGTTCAAAAAGTTTTCAAATTTATTTTTAATCAAAAATAAATTTAAAATTTTATTGGAAATTCATTTTAGGACATTTGTGCATCAATTCATGTAATTGCCAACAAGCCTATACTCACTTCCTTCATGTGTTTTTTCCTTTCTAATATTGCGTATTTTTTTGGTATTTTGTTTTGGTTCATTTCATAATTGAACAATATGAAGAATTGTGAAAAATTCTTCCGTCCCAACATTATTTTTCTATTACTTTTTTTTTTACTTTTGATTATAATTTGTATTTTGTATTTATATTTAGATTTTTTCCTTTTGAAATTTATTTGTTGATTTAAAATAGATTTTCTTTTAATTTATCTTTTTATAATCATTTTCTTCTCAATGGTTTTTTTTTAATCGTTGTTTACTTTTTTCTTTTCTTTTTTGCTTTACCTATGTTTATAATTTATATATTATTTTAGTTTTAGTTTTATTTTATTATTGTATATTTTACTATACTTTTTTAATTTTATTTGCTGCTTTTGTCTATTTTTAATATTTGTGAATGTTTTTTTCCTTCATATTTTATATTTCTATTTACAATTTTCATTTCTTATGAATTTTGTTGTTATGTTCAATTGAATTTTAGTTTTGAATTTCCTTAATACATTTGCATGTTTATTTTGATTTTATTTGTTACTTTTGTTTTTATTATTGATTTTATTATTATTTTTGACTTTTGTATTAAATTTCATATTTATTTAGTTATTTTTTTTGTTTTTCTCTATGATAATTTGTGAATGATTCTTTTCATATTTTGTTCTTTTCATTAAAATTTGAAAACTTTGTACTTCTAATTACATTTTTCATTTCATATGTATTTAGTTTGAAATTCATTTTTTGTTTTAATATTTTTTATTACATTTTATATTTGTTTTTTATTTTATTTATTTGATTTTGTTTATTTTCATTATGTTTGTGAATATATTTTTTTATTTTTTTCGTTTGATTAAGTCTTGATTTTATATATATATATATATATATATATATATATACTTTGATTTGCTTTTACTTTTTTTTTGAAATATAATAAATATTTTTATGTACTTAGATTTTATTTGTTTTTCTTCTCTATCTTGATTGTGTTTTTTATTAGTTTAAAACTAATTTTTTTTTATTTTATTTTTCAAATTTGTTTCTTTGTAATGTTGTTTCTTTGACATTGATTTTTGTTTGCGATTTTCTCTCTTTTGTTGCTTTGGTCTATTTTGTGGGACTATATTTGAGCTATATATGTTTCCTTCCCTAGGTTTTGACGTATTTGTAATTAATAAAATGTTTTTATTTAGGATTTATTTTATTCTTCTTTTTTTCTTTCTTTCTTTTTCCCATTTCTGCTAAACTATTGTTTATATGACAATTTCACCATCAATTTAATTTTCACTCTTAACTTTTATTTATAAGAAAGTTGCACTATTATATTCTTTTTTGTTAATTTTATTCTTGGTTATCATTAATATTTTTTTTATTAGTTTTACCCTTTTATTTATTATTGATCCACATATTTTATTTTATTTTGTTTTTAAAATTTTTCCCATCTCTTGATTTTATGTATAAACAATGTTCTAGATTTTTGTTGTTGGTAATGATTATGAATTTAGTTTTGGTTTTAGCTTCATACAAATTTATTTTTTTTAATTCAAATATAGTTTTTTCGTTTTGGTTAGTGAATTTTTTTTTTCAGATTATGCTATTCTCTTGATCATGGTGAGTATTGTTTGTTTTTTTAAAGCTTTGTTTAAAATATGGAGAAAAAAAATACTATTATCCTTTAGTATTGCTTTTGTGTTTTTGATTCAATAGTCATTTTTTGTTCACTAAAATATTTTTATTTTAATTTGCTTTTATTTTTGCCTTTGTAATAAATTTATAATTTTAATATATTTTTGGTTTTGATGTAGACTTTACATCAAAGTTGTTACAAGACTTAATCACCAAAACAATAGCAATATGCCAAGATAATCATCGAGAGACAAATTGAATAAAAAATAAGTGAAGAAAGAGGGAAACATTTAGTTGGATTTTATATGATTGTTTGTTCCTACTAATAAATTTAATAATTGATTGTAATTTTCTTTTAAATGTTTATAAAATCTTATAGACCGAATTATAGTTTGTATGTCCACTAATTAATTTTATACTTTTACAACAAAAAAAAATCGTGTGTTGGTTTACATCCTACTCCATAACAATTAAACTCAACATAAAATAAAATTAATGTTGTTCTTAACTCGAAAACCATAATAATTAAAGTCAATAAATAAATAAAATTAATGACAAATCTATTTTAAAGCATTTATATCTGGGATAATCTCACTTTACTACCCCAGGGTTTACATGCTTAATCACTTTGGGGCCTATAATTTTATTTTTTCTCACTTTAGAGCCTGAACTTTCCTTTTCGTATCAATCTAGGGCCTAAACAAACATTCCGTTATATTTTGAATAGAAAGTTGGAATATCACATCCTAACACACATTTTCTCTTGGGCATTTGATATTTTTACAAGAATAATGGTTGAATAATGATAGTTTGACAGTACACCCAGATCAATCACAGGTTCATTAGCTTTGGTTTGATTTGAGAGTTTCGGTGATATTGTTGCTCAAATTATCACTCATTTTAATGCCAAGAGTGATCAATTGTCTCACAAGTTTTCTTTAAGTCACTCTGTTTATATTCTGATGGCACTTTTTATGTTTGGGTGATTCTTAAATTAACTTTTTTCTTTCAAACATTTGGAGAAATTAGAATTTTATAATTTTAAACTAACTTTTTTTCTAAGTTATAGCTCTACCCAGGAAAAGAAATCAAAATAATAATAATAATAATAATAATAATTATTATTATTATTATGATAATATTAATATTAATACTCACAATTAAAAGAACTTTCACATTGACCTGTGAACAGTTTGTTTGGGTCTATAAATTGTAGGGAAAATATTTTTTAAAATAAATAAATAAGAAGGAATTACTTTATGAGGTTTTTTGTTTGGAACAGTGTTTCATAAGTCGAGAGTTTGAAGCTTAAATATACTAATGACTTGAAATGACCAACCCCCCCCCCCCCCCCCCGGTGAGAAAATGGATTTTAGATGGCACATGTTAACTTTCCGTTTAAAATCTAACAAAACTCTTGATTGGGCTTTGAATTGATACTAAAACGATAGTCTGGGCCCTAAAGTGAGAAATATAAAACCATAGGCTCCTAACCGATACAACATGTAAACATTGGGGTAGTAAAGTGAGATTAACCCTTTATATCTACTACTACTCTATTTCAAACAATAGATGAAGGGTGAAAGGCAAAGTATGCTAACAGTCCTTAAGTTAATGCATGTATATGAATAATAGTCTTAATGATAATGGAGTTACATGCAATATTTTTGAATGGAGTTACAGAAGCACTTTGAATACTCCATTAGACCTTATTCATTATTGCTTCTATTAATTATGATTAGGTAGATTTAAAACAGTATAATTAAGATTTGTAATCAAAGATAATTATTATTCTTAGGAAATTTTAAAAGTTAAAATTATATGTCCGTTCATATATATAGAGTAAATGTAAATGCAAATTGAATAATCACTATCATGATTTTTACATTTTTAATCTTTATAAAATATGAGAGGATTTTTGTGAAACTTTTTATATATCAAGGAAAATTCAAGTTTATTCCAAAAGAAAAAATAAGCACTCGTATTTAGTATTACTTTTCCCCTGAAATGAGTTTTATCATCATATATGAAAAAGACTTGATTTTGGCCAAAAGCAATCCCGTGCGTAGCACGGGTTTTCGCCTAGTTGATAGAACCACTAGCGGATCTACACATGCCTTACTAGGGCGATCGGCCCATTTAATTTATTTACTTTTGATTTTTGATACTTTCCAAATGCAAATCGTTTAAGAATTACTATATGAGTTATAAAACAATTTATTAACACCTGTCTCGTTTGTGTGAAGAAACAAATGTTTTTTTTGTTTTTTGTTTTTTTTCTTCGCAATTACTTGGTGAAAACAATGTTCCCCTTTCAAATGTTTCTTGGCTCGATGGACCTTACACATTGTGATACTTGACTCTATCATTGAGTCCCTCTAAAAAAAAATAGAGTGTACGTATACACTAACACTCAATAAAACAATAACACATGCACTAATACTCAATTATACATGCACCGATACTAATAAACAAATAACCTTTTCGTACTATTTTAAACTTTAAAAATTTCCATTTTGGTTGTCCCATTTTAAACTTCAAAACCTAAAAAGGAATGTTTTTTATACATATTTATTTGTGGACCTCACATATCATACTCACAACAGTTACCCACTAATTATTCATTACCCCACTTTCTCTCTCCTACCAAACCATCTACACTCACAAAACATTATTTTTTTTCTTGATTTTTGAACACAATTTTTTTTTAAGTTTAAATTGAGACGGAGGGAGTACACCCTTGTCTCATTTTAATCTTAAAAAAATGTGTACAAGAATTAAAGAGGTATATGTTTTTATTATATACTCTCTCCGTCCCAAATTAATGTTCTTAGTTTGACTTTACACATAGATTAAAAAAAATGTGAGTATAAAAAGTAAAGTAGGTAAGAGAAAGTGTGTAAAAAGTTTTTATTGTTAGAATGATAAATGGATCTCACTTTTCATTTTAGGCAATAAAGTAAAAAAAAACTTTAAATTAAAATATATTAAAAAGAAAAGTAAGAACCTAAAGTGGGCCAGAGCGAGTAAAATATAAAAACTGAGATAGGGTGGTGCAGTCTCATTCTCAAATCGTCGTATCCACAATCTACTTTCTTACCCACAGTACTTTATACTCCTTATTATTTCTCGTGTAAAAAATAAAATAAAATAAAATGAAGCAACCTGCCTGTCACAAAACCGAAGGAGTAACTTACCATCAACAAATCCACTTGTAGGATATTCATGGTAGAACATGGCTTGTAAAACAAGTTATTTGGACCTTCCATTTATAAAATCATGATTATAATGTTAATATAAAGTGTAGTAAATAATAGTAAATATTGTGTAGAATTCCTGGATGTAATATTACCTATTTTTGATGTGCAAAGTGGTAATTTAACATCACTAAAGGTTGAAAGGGTGTAGTCCCTAAATGAGGTGCCTATTGGTTTCATATATAAAGGATTCTCCATCAACCCTAGAAATCACTCCATTCATTATTTTTCTCTCCCAAATAATCTTCATATTGCTAGAGACATTAGAGAGAAAAGACACTCATCATTTAGAAGAATTCTGTCCCCTTAATTCTTTTTTTCTTCTTCTTCTTGTTCTCCCTATAAATTATTATGGATTCATCAGGTATTACGCTTCCGCCTTCATCTTCTTCTTCCTCAATCTTATTCTGAAATGAGCGTGACATTCAGGGATATAAAGAATTGTTCCAACAATTGGTATCAGAGCCCCGTTCATTTTGGTTTAAGTTTGGGTTCTTCTTTGGGAAAGTTTTGTACTTTCAATTTGATTCATTTTCCCTGTTGAATCATTAAGTTTTAATGTTGATTAGGGACTCTAATTCGTTCATAGAGTACTGATAATCATCATCTAAAATTCAGAAAATGGTTTGAAAGTGTTTTGTTCATTAAATTAAAATGGTTCAAGTTATACTATCCCTTCATAACATGATTTTATGTTTTAAGTACATACCATGTGGATCTACTTACTTGATTCCATTAATTTTAAAAGCAAGATTATCCTAAATAACATGGTTTTATGTTTTAAGTACATACCATGTGGATCTACTTGTTTTTCATGCCTTTTGGGACAAAATATGGAAAAAAATGCAGCAAAAATGCATGAAACGGTGGCTTTAGCCCGGTCGGGTATTATGTTCCGCCCGGTCGGGTCTTATGTTATGCCCGGTCGGACCTCAAGAAAACACCCGGTTGGACTACCGGTCGGGTCTTTGGTTCCGTCCGGTCGGGCATTGTATGTTGCCCGGTCGAGTATTAGGCATTGCCCGGTCGCGCATATTCACTATTCACAGGATTTTTGCATTTTTCAAGATGTTGCACAATTTTGTTTCCCCTTTTGAACAAAACCGTAATTATTTTCAAACCTTAAAGTTTTGATTAATTATATGCTTTGACAATTTTATTCATTGTTTAAATAATATTGTCGCCTAAGTGATTTACGTTATTTAAACCCTAAAATTGTAAAGTGTTGGATGTTTGAGTTGATATGTGAATGGCTTGAATTTTCCAAATAAGATCTTGACATTTGACTAAACTTGGGCATTCATGTGGTAACAACTAAAATGAACATTATCTTATTTTCTTAGATGTTTATGTCGGCCCAAAGGAAGATTAAGTATTTATTAAAATATAAATTCAAATTACTTGTTACCTAAGGCAATCATTTATGAGTCAACTCGCAATCCAAAGATTAGTTTTGATGTCATGTTGATTGTCTTGTTGATGAATTTTGTTGATATAATTAATCATTATTTATTGTGTAGTTTCTTATTTATGTTTTGTATTCATTTTTGTTCTCAAAATTCCAACAAATTTGTTTATTGCTTCATCTGTAATTACTGCTATGAGTACCGTTGCAATGTGTGACTAATTATAAAACTTGGAAAACAAATAATTATAATCTTGGGCTATATAGAACTCGCATTAAGGGATCCGTTTCTCTTCTTATTGCTTGAGTGCTGAGAAGTGACACGCTCTAACCGCGTAAGCCTAATGATCATAAAGATTATTGTCCTGGAGACCTTTTGGGCGGTGTCTCCGAGGATATTGATGCTACAAACATTCCTTGATACCCCTGAGGAAACTTGTTTCCATAAGGTATAAAGGGTACCGGGAATTTAAGGGAGTACATTTTAGAAATAGTTCATCTATTGACGAAACGAAAAGGCACTTAAGTTAAGGATATCAAATGATATTCTTGTGCATTTAGTTTTAATCTTTCTTCCTTGGTTTGGTTGCTTTGAAGTGACCTATCAATGTCAAAAGGACAAGTGAAATATTAATGAATTACTTTCACTTATGACACAAGAAGAAGATAAGTTAAGAATAATTTAGAACTAAAGGTACTCATTTAGCATCTACCTTTTCTCATGGGACAAGAGAAGAGGGAAAGAAACTGTGGTTGCAAGTAAAAAGAAGCTTAATGGATCATCTCATGATCATAAAGAAAAGAAATGTTTCTTTTGTAAGGACCTTACTAACATGAAGTTCGATTATCCTAAGTCTCACGCTTGGCGTGAAAGGTATATCATTTGGTCTTGTTTGTATTGTATTAAGGCTAATTTAGTTTCAGTTCCTACATTTACATGGTGATTGGATTTTGGTGCAACCAATCACATAAGGATGTTCGCCTAAATTACCGAAGACCTAGTAAAGATGAAGAAATTCATCTATATGGAAACTAGGAATCCGGTTAGAGTTATAGGCATAAGGATCATTTAAATTATTGTTAAGTACTAAGTATTATTTTGTATTAAATAATATATTTATTGTACCATCATTTAAATGGAATTATGATATTTATCACAATATTGGACAAGGAAGGTCACTCTTGTTCATTAATAATAAGTGTGATCTCTATTTTAATTCCAAAGGTTGTTGGCACTAGTACTTTGTCAAGTATTCTTTCTTCACTTGACATTATTCAAACAATAAATGTGTCCCTTAATAATGAAACCAAAACTAGAAAGCAAAAGTTATCAAGTAAATTTTATTTTATTTTTCATTAAGGCATAGGCATTTGGATCATATTTCCAAGAGGAAAATTGATAAGCTTATGTTAAAGAAAATCTTAAACAAACTTGATATTTTGGAAATACTTTTGCATTAAATGCCTTAAAGGAAATTTACAAACATTAAAAGAATAGTATTCTCGAGAGTATCAAGTGTCTTTAAAACTAATACATATGAACATTGTGGGCCATTCATTATTCCTTCGTGGAAAAGTCAACAATAGTTATTACGTTTATAAATGACTACTCTCAATATGGATGCATTTATTACTTCATGCAAAGACTCAAGTTATGGACATTTTCAAGTCTTATGAGGTCAAAGTTGGAAATCAACTTTGAAAGACTATTAAGAACATTAGGTCCAATCATGATAGAGTATATCATGGTTGGAATGATTGTTAAAGGGAACAACGTCTAGTTCCTTTTTACTCGCTATTTTGAAGAGTGTGGGATTGTCTCCATCTACATTAAGCCGGGTACGCCTAGCATGAATGATGTACACAAGAGACATGATAAAATCCTTAAGAAAATGGTAATAAGCATGTTTTGTGCTTCTTTTACCTCACTCATTATGGGCGATACATTAAAACCGCAGTCCTTATT
The DNA here is from genome assembly GCA_026119855.1 of Campanula takesimana. Lineage (NCBI taxonomy): Eukaryota > Viridiplantae > Streptophyta > Magnoliopsida > Asterales > Campanulaceae > Campanula > Campanula takesimana. The sequence goes on from JAOWBW010000996.1 coordinate 42,694, forward strand.
CTCATTAAAGCTCCCTCTAAGCTAATAATAAAAACCCTTTATGATTTTGGGACGAATAAGGAATACGTCCTTAAATCATCTTCATTTATGGGGTTGTCTAACATAAGGGTAGACCTTATAAGTCTACTAAGGGCAAGTTAGACATAAGATTGTTAGTAGTTATTCATGAGGTAAGCCGAAAGATCTAGGAGAAATATAAATTTTACAACCCGCAAATTTGAACATTTTGAAACGAGAAAAGCTAGGTTCTTTGAGGATGTTGAATTTAGTGGGAGATTAGGTGTAATATTTTGAATTTGGAAAAGAAGAGGCATCCATTTCTTCACCTCTTCCATAAGTTCCAATTGGATTTCAAATTTTGTACTTGATATTCAAGAAGAACATACAATTCAAAATAAATATGGTTTCCCTATAAATATTGAACAACATGAAAATGTTGATCATAAGAAGGAAATTCAACAACCTCAGAATTAGTAAGAACCGGTGCCCTTAAAGAGATACAATAGAGTAAGAAGGATTGCAATACCGGATAATTATGAGATGTATTTTACCGAGAAATTAAGGACACATAGGTTTAGTGGGAGATGAGCCATTCATCTACCATAAAGCCATTAATAGTCCTAATTCTCATAAGTAGATTAATACCATATATAAAGAGTTGAAATCTTTGAAAGATAACAACTTTTGGGATCTTTTTACATTACCTAAAGATCTGAAACTTATAAATGGGTCTCTAAGACCTAAAAGGATTCGCAAAAGTAATGTTGAAAGATATAAGACCCATCTAGTTGCTAAAGATTTTTTCAACTCATAAGAAAGGCATTAATTATCAAGAAAGAAACATTTCCTGGTATCTTCTAAAAACTCTTTTAGAACCATTATAGCACTAGTAGCAATTTGTGTCTTAAGCCTCATCAAATGGATATTAAAGAGAACTTTTCTTAATGGAGACATTAAGCAAACTATCTATATGGAGAAATTCATTTATGACTTAAGCAAACTTCTCATTAATGGTATTTAGAATTTAATCAAGTTATTCTTTCATTTGGTTTGAAATGAATCTTGATAAATATTGTGTATACCATAAGTTCAGTGGGAGTAAAAATTATAATTTTGGTCTTATATGTGAGTAATATTTGCTTGTTAGTAATGTTTTAAACCTTAATAAGGAAACTAAGAAATTTCTTTGGAATGAAAATTCTTGGTGAGACATCTTTTTATATTAGGAATCCAAGTTCACTGTGAGTTTTCACGGAGTATTTTGGGATTATCACAAAAGGCCTATATAGAAAAGGTATTACAAAAGGTATAGCCTGCAAAACTATAAACCACTTGACACCCCTAATTTTAAAGGAGACATGCTTAGTCTCAAACAGTGTCCTAAAGTTAATTATGAATCCAAGTATATAGAAAATATCCCTCTTTGCATCAGCAGTAAGAAAGCTTAATAAATGCTGATGGATGTGTTTTTACCCATCCAAATGATATACTTTTATGACTTATTAGATGCTCAACCTTGGGTGTTTTGATGGTTTTTGGAGTGTTTATGAGTATAGGGAAGGAGCAAAAGAATGCACGGATTCTTGTACGTTAAAGTGCGAAAAAGAAGGATAAAGAACGGACCAGAAAATAAAGATAAAGAGATGTTCCCACTGAGTAATCAAATCCATTGGATAGTACTCGAAAATATCTTTCCAACGATAGTTTACACGTCCAAATCGGAGTTCGTATGAAGAAGTTATGGCCTCCGGAAGTTTACGCGTAAAAAATACAAATCACGCACTTGAGCTCCGAATTCCCAAAGGGCTGATCAAGTGGGCGCCTGCCCACTCATATTCTGGGCGGCTGCCCACACAAGGACCATAGGGGAATTTTTCCAGGGACCTTTGAGGAATTATGCAAATTATGATGGGCTTTTCAATAATTTACAAAATTCCAGGGGCTTTTCTGGAATTTTTGGAGGACCTTTGGGGAATTTTTCAAGGACTTTTTTTGGAAACCCAAAAATACCAAGGGCTCCTGGGGAATTCCGGCCATCAGCACTTATTTTCTCCTTTTTCAACAAGGAATCCTAAGTTTTTCCTAATTTTTACACCTCCTTAGCCATAGTATAAATATAACACTCCATTCAATTTATTTGAGGGATACTTTATACATACTTTATTCAAGGATTCAAGAGTTGTATCAAGATTTTCATCAATTTATTCCAGGTTTTGATGTTCTTTATTATTTTTCTTGTTTCTTTTGTTATGAATACGAGTAGCTAAATTTCTAAATTCATGGATTGGTAGTAGCAAATACTAGATCTTTATGCTATAGATTTAATTATTCCATTCAATATTAATTTTTGTTTATCAAAATACTCTTCATGTTAAATTCTTTAGTTTCAATTATATGTTAAGATATAAATTGGCTTTAGAATTATTGGGTATTTATTACTGCACTAGCGTGGGTGATAATACGTTGACCACTATTTTGATGATTAAATTCAATTGGGACCTAGCGGAAGTCAAAAGGATTTAGGTTTATATGTTCTTGAGTGCTTCATGAATTTCTTGCATATTGTGTAGACCTAGCGGAAAGTATAATATAAAAGAAAATAAAAGGATTGCAATCCGGCGACCGAACCGTCTCAATTCTTACTAAAGTGAACGAACCCAAGGAATGAGATTGATCTTATTATTATGAGCATAACATAAAGGAAGGTATTTGTGAATCCAATCCGTGAATCCTTGTCATCCTTGATAAATCTTTCTTTTTAATTGTTTTCTTAATATTAGTTTAAATTCTTGCATTAGTAGTTTAGTTAAATATTCTCAAACAAAAAAACCCCTGGATACTTTTACATTAATTAAATATACTTGTTTTCACTCAAGTCTCTGTGGTTCGACCCTTACGTTTGTACGTTGCTACTTCGGTGACTTGTACACTTGCAAGGTTTTTATTACAGTGGAATTTTCTCCATCAAATGCGTAAGTCTTGCATTCAATGTTGGGATGCTTGGTCTATACCAAAGCAATCCAGAAAGAACATTAAGTAGTAGCCAAAAGAATGATATAGTATTTACAAAACACAAAGATCTACATGCCTATTTTTAATCGGATAATCTTGAGATCATTTGGTATCTCGATATTTGTTAAAATTATATGGCTGCATAAAGGACTACAATTTGTCAATAGTGTCGAAAGACCGTTAAGATATATTATGACAATCATGTAGTAGTCTATACTCTAACAAGAGTTTGTCAAAGTCTAAGTATTTAGACATTAAGTATCTTGTTGTAAAGAAAGAGTACAAAAGGAACAAAATAAAAACACAACTTATTGGAACAAACTCCATAATTATCGGATCCGTTTTCTAAAGCGTTATCATCTTTAGTGTTTCACGAGCATGTTGCTCATATGGGTGTAACAATTTTGATAACATTAATTTAGTGGGAGTTTATGTTGTGATTCATTAATAAGTTATATTATTTAAAGTTTTGATCTCATTGGTTAAGTTGGACTAGTTAGAAGAATATGTATATATTCATTATGATTCCATGCTGCTACACATCTACACTTTTGATCTATGTCATTTGTTGGATTTGTATATTGATTATTGTGATTATTTGGGTTTAGTTGCGAATCAATTACAACGATGCCCCTTTAGTCCATATACTTATATGGCTAATGGACAAGATTGTTATGAATGACAATAAAGTGCGCACATAAGGGTTGTCATTCGTGTATATTTATGTTTTAAAGGGAGAACTTTATTTTGCAACCCAAGTGGGAGATTGTTAGAACATGGCTTGCAAAACAAGTTATTTGACTTACCATTTATAAATCATGATTATAATGTTAATATAAAGTGTAGTAAATAATAGTAAATATTTTGTAGAATTACTGGATGTAATATTACCTATTTTTTTGATGGGCAAAGTGGTTAATTTTAACATCACTAAAGGTTGAAAGGTTGTAGTCCATAAATGAGGTGCCTATTGGTTCATATATAAGGGTTCTCCATCAACCCTAGAAATCACTCCATTCATTATTTTTCTCTCCCAAATAATCTTCATATTGCTAGAGACATTAGAGAGAAAAGTCACTCATCATTTAGAAGAACTCCGTCCCCTTAATTCTTTTTTTCTTCTTCTTCTTGTTCTCCCTAAAACATCATTATGGATTTCATAGGTACGCTTCCGCCTTCATCTTCTTCTTCCTTAATCTTATTCTGAAATGAGCGTGGCATTCAGGGATATAAAGATTTGTTCCAACAATTCAACTAAATTTTTTGTAATATTCTGCACCCCTTATATTACTCTTACTAACAGTACTCCTGTGCGATGCACGGGGTGTTACTATCTACTCCCTCCGTCCCGTCGGAAACTTCAAAAAAAAATTATGGCACAAGAATTAAGGAAAAAAGTGAAAAAGGTGATGTGTTGTGAGTGTTGATAGTTTGAGTGGGAGAGAGAAAGTGGGGTAGAGAATAGTTAGTGGGTAGTGGATGTGAGTATGAGAAGTGGGACCCACTAATTAAAAAGTATTAAAAACTTTCCATTTATGGAATGTGCAATTTCTATGGGACGCCCATTTTGGTAAGTTTTGCAATTTTCGGTGGGACGGAGGGAGTATAATACAAAACACAATGGGTTTAACTACCTCCATAAAATAGACAAAGAGTGGCTGAGATTAACTCATAACCACCTTCATCCAAAAGCTCCCATTAATTCTTGATTTTCCATCTTTTTCCTCATCCGTCCAGATGAATTTTCCAAAGTTAATCGTGTGGCTGTCATTTGACGGTTTCCACCTTCCCCTTCCAACGTTGGAACCAGTCTGCGATACCCTCCCCAAATCGCTCTCCCTCTCCATTCACGATTCCTCTTCTCAACCCAGTCAAACTGCACTCATCCCTATCCTCCGCAATCTGATTTCCCTATCGTCCTGCACTCCTCCCTCTCCATTCTTCTTCTTCCATCTTTTTTCTTTGGGTGTGCGTTGTGTGTGTGGGTGGGTGGGGGAGAGGGGGAGGGGTAGGGGGGGGGTAAGATATGGGCAGGAGTTTATTATTGTACCAACAGAGGAAAGTGTAAGCAGGGATGAGACATGTGTTAAGGAAAGGAACAGACTCCCTTTTTTCATTTATGGTTACCAACAGAGCTACTACTGAAAACAAAACTTCATTGATGGGCTGATAAATATGATTACTAAATTCAGGTTGTGGCAAAATACTGGAAAACAAAACTTTTTTGGCAAAATCTTCTCGCAAGAATAATAGTCAGGTCCGTATTTTTTTGTCCCCAAATCCCTGTTTGACTGTAGTTGGCAAGTTTATTCAACTTCATTCTTGAATGCATGAATCACACTTTGTATTGTGGAATTTGAGTAAAATGAGTAAGATTTTAGGCTAACTGAAAGAAATGTGGGTTGCCAAATACTACTACCTCTATCCCAAAATGAATGTCATTTTTGTTCTTAGACCTTCATTTTTGGACGGAGGGAGTAAATTTAATTGGATGTTAGTTCGTTCGCCGAACACAATGGGAAATTATTGGGTAGGCAACTTCGAACAGGTTATTGGATCCTTGGATCATCATGAATAAACTATGGCGGGGTAGGACGAAGAAGGTCACCCACATCTATTTGCTGCTCTAAGTTTTTTGTTGACATTGCTACTTTCCTTACTGGGTGATGAACTCAAATATGGGTCACTCATTTTACACTTTTGGGAGGGTGGTTTTATATTTTTAGTATTTCATACATGTATCTTTCATAAATTTCAGGGTTTTTAGTATTTTTGATTTTTTCTTGAAGTCCAGACCTACTGCTACCCATACTACTATGAAACAATCAACGAGCATTGCTTGCTACATTGGCCCAAGACACTACCTCTTGATGCTGGTAACGCTCTAATTTGTGCTGGCATCACTACTACTACTCTGGACTTGATAAGCCCAATATGAGATTTGTGTGGTGGGTTTTGGTTTTTCTTGAAGGCTGGTATGTGTTATCCAGACCTACTGCTACCCATACTACTATTGAAAACAATCACGAGCATTGCTTGCTACGTTGGCCCAAGACACCACCTTCTTATGCTGGTAACGCTCTAAGTTGTGCTGGCATCACTACTTACTACTCTGGACATTGGACTTGATAAGCCCAATATGAGAATTTGTGTGGTGGGTGTTGATGAACTTTCCCATGTCGCAGTGAAATTGGCTTGAGCATTTGGTGCTAATGCTAATATAACTTTCCCCATCAAAGAAGAAGGAAGCACTACAAGGTTTTGTGTAGAGAAATCTTGAATAGTACAAGTGCAGATGAAGAGAATCAGTTATCCCAATTGATAAGTTAAAGACAATAAGATCGGGAGGGGGGGGGGGCATTAGTTGAGTACTCCCATCAGTCAAATAATAAGTATGGCAAACTGTCACTTATAGCATACTGTTGCCGTGCCGATGGCACGGGTAGAAAGACTAGTAACAAACAATAAATAAACTACTCTTGAAAATAATGAAAACTATAAAAAAGAAAAAGAAATTATACATTATGAAATACTTATTTATATACACTATTATCACTACAAATATAAAAACGTGATTCACGTTTATTAATAAACATGTAGTATAAAATCTACTCCCTCCGTCCCATTTTAAACTTCAAAATCCAAAAAAATAAAGTTATTTATACTTTTTATTTAGTGGGACCTACGTGTCATACACACAACAACTATCCACTAACTATTCCCTACCCCACTTTCTCTCTCCTACCCACTTTCTATACTCACAACACTCTACTCCACTATCTATATTTTATAATATAAAGATTCTCATCTTAATTCTTGTGCCCACTTTTTTTTGAAGTTTAAAATGGGACGGAGGGAGTATAAGATAAAGTGTCGTCATTTAAATTGAACAAAAGAATACCTGCATCAAAATAAAGTTAAACAATAAATTGCCCCCTATGGGTAGGACAGGGCAAGCTCATTTAATCTCTCGTCGAAATCCGTCTCATGTGTGAGATCGTATCACACAATATTCGCTCAATAAAATTTAGACACTGCCGTATATCAGCAATAACGAAATTCCCCTCGAAAATTATTCAGCTTTGAGATCACAACAAAGTAAAGACCTCCGCGCATCATAAGGTTAGAAAATGTAATAAATAATAATTTCAACAGATTTATATTTAGTAATGTGATAATTTACCTTTTCCTTATATTGCATTACAAATTGTATTTGATAATATTTCATTAAATTTATATTCCATACTTTGTAGTAATAAATTTCATTAAAAAAATCCATATTTTATCTACTACTCCATCCAATCTCAAATTAGATGTCGTTTTGGGAGTTAATTTTGTCTCAAAATACTTATCGTTTTACAATTTTCAAGGCTTATTTATTGTTGTATACCAGTTGTACCCTTTATAGTAAAACTCTGTAATCCGTTGGATTGTAATAAATCTTTGTGAAACCCACCGATAAAAACTCATACACCAGATTACAAAATTTTCACTATGAGATTTCACTATGTGTATCATTGTCGTTATAAAAAAACCCTACATGGGAGGTAGGGCCGGTTATGACAATGACCAACCACTTCGATTATACCTAACAAGATTGGATTGGTGCACCCCAAATTTCATACTACCCCTATCCTAAAATGAATTGGTATGAATGAACAAAATCAGTCTTTCATTTTTTCATTTTGAGACGGAGGGAGTGCTTTCTTTTGTGACCAAATCATCACCCCTAAAAAAAAAACAAAAAAAAACTTGTGTTTAATCCTTCTGCAACGGGAAACAAATCACCAAATGATTAAGGGAATCCATAAGCACACTTAGCCGATTCGAGAATATTAGAGAGGAGCATGGAGATGGTAACTGGTCCAACACCTCCCGGCACCGGCGTAATTGCTGATGCTTTTCTCATACCCTCCTCATAGCACACGTCTCCGGTAACATGATAACCCCTCGAGCTGCTGCAGTCCTGAAAAAAGAGTGGGAAGATCATTTTGGGACGGAGGGAGTATTATAACAATTTACCAAATT
>JAOWBW010000996.1:50833-92830 GCA_026119855.1 Campanula takesimana
AAACTTGCATACTTCATTAGAATTTTATAGATTTAACAAAAACTTTAGGTTGTATCGAATAATCCTTAAGAGTGTTCCATTAAAGAACACGGTCTTTACATCCATTCGCCATATTTCATATTCCCAATATGACCTCAAGGCATTCTAATATTTTAAACATGACTACATGTGACAAAACTTTATGATAATTAAAATTTATGAATTTGACTTTATCAATTAGTCGCATCTAATATGTATGCACCTTGCGATCCATGTTTGTTTTCTCCAAGAAAACATAATTCAATCTTTTGTTTTAACACTTTCAGATAGATTGATCAGGTTCCAAACATGATTGTATTACATGGATTGCACTTTAGATTTTTATGACTCCAAGTCATTAATCTAAATCCGGAGCGGACATTTGCATCTTGATAGGTGGTAGGTCAATCATTCTAAATGTTATTTTCCTTATACTATCTATTTACAAGAAATCAAAATTTCCTTAAATATATAACAACTTATCACATATGCAAATAACTTGTGTATACTTGAACGATTTTTTCACAACTCCTTGCAAAATTTTGTTCATCTTCTATCATAGGTTCAATATCATTTTCTAGGTCTGGAACCATTCGAGATATATTTTACTCCCACTGATTCCTTTAGAGATAAACGATTTATCTAGAAAAAGTATCATCAACACATCATTTGTTGTTAGGGATGTAAAATAATATTCTTAAGTTTTCTTAGAATATCCCATGAAAATACATTTATTAGATTTAGATGTGAGTTTATCCTAAACAAGTCTCTTCGCAAGAGTCTCACAGTCCAAATCTTTATAAAACAAACTAAGTTTTTCGTTCATCCATATCTCATATGGAATATTTTTGAACCTTTTGATAGATTTCATTTTAGTGTGAACGTAACGGTTTCCAATAACTTCAAAAGAAATAATGTAAGATCAATTAGACTTATCATCTAACGAACCATATCCAATAAGTCCTACCTCCATTTAGACACACTATTCGACAATGGTGTTCTTAGTGAGTTAATTTGTTAAACGATTTCACATTTTAAAGATGATTGTCAAATACTTGGTTCAAACATTCATCATTTCGATCTAATCGGAATGTTAAAATAGTTTTTATCAAGTACTACTGAAGTTCTCCTTTAGCATTGCTACTTAAGGAACCACATACATCAATATGTATTAGGTTTAATAAGCCATTAGCCCTTTTACTACTCTTAGTAAAAGATGTCATGATCCAAGTGAATAAGATTCACATATATCATATGATTCTAAATCGTATGAATTTAAAAGTCCGTCCATAGAATTTTAAATATGTGTTTCTTATTTATTTGATCAAAACAATAATGTTATAATTATGTAAAGCTTACATCATTAGGTTTGAATTTCTTATTATTTATGTTACAGATTTATTTATTATTTTATTCTTCAAGATTTAGGATATAATGTGTATTTATATGATTCTGCAATACAATAAAGCAAATCATAATAAATCAAACACTTTCTTATTCTAAATAAGAGTTAAATATCCTTAATTATCTCTAAAGAAACCAAAATAATATCTTCTACTTAAAGTAAGTACATAGTATCATTTGTTCGAAACAAATATATATATGAGCCCACTAAGTAAAGTTACTTCACAAGTGCTCTACGATTAATGTTGCAACTCTTGCATCATTATCCTTCGCAGATTAACTTTCCATTTCTTAAGTAGTCTTTCGTTTCTCAATTATTGCACATTTAGACAAGTGTGGGATCCACATCCGGTATCCAATACCCAATAATTAGAAGTAGAAAGATAACATAAATACTTAAAGCGATAGTCCTACTATCCTTCCTTATCTCTGATCTTCCAATTTCAAATTGCAATTTCCAAATGGTCAATCTTATTGCCATGTTACCAAAATTGCATTATTTAAAGTTATTAATTTTAGCCACACTTAATTCTTTTAAGCTTGACAACACTTGTCTTGCCTTTATCTTAAATCCTTTTCTTTATTAACTTTAAAGTTTTTGAGAATGTTTCCTTTGATATCAAGTCTTAGCATTTTTAAACATCCAATGTTGCTCATTAATCAATATCAAGTTCTTTGTTAGTTCCAAACTAACTTAAGAATCAAGCCTTTAAAGGTGATCAATTTGTCTCTCCATATTCTAAACATGAGAACCTATCGATGTACCTTTCAATCATCTCATGAATGTTAGGCTCTCTTACAATCTCGAACTTTCCCTTGCTTGCTTATAGGAACAATTCCTATGCGATTGCTTATCTTATAAGCATCCATGTATTTCAGACACTTCCAAAGTTCTAAACATATGTTAGCAAGTGCAAGACAATTTATATCCATAGAATCATCTAATGTTTATAAGATGTGTCTTTGTCCGTCCTTAAGGCATTAGGTTTCTTAGAAATAAGATTTATTTGGAATGTATATAACTTCCGTTCTTGCTTAAGAATTCTTCTTAAACTCATGACCCAGTCAAAGAAGTTAATTTCATTCTCTTTTAAGTTTTATTAAATCGCAGTGATAAATCATGAGTAAAGTTTAAAATAATATTCTACACAAATATGCAAATTAAATATACTCCTATATTTCATACCATTTCATTTAAGAGATATTTAGTTGTATTTCATAAATACTCCCACTAAATTATACAACCTTCATATACAAAAATGTATAGTATAATTTACATGGGCTAAGACCCAACATTAATATTAAATTTACGTCCGCGATGGCAAGATGCATAAAATTAAATTAATAAGGTAGACAACTCTTGTCAATCATATCTCATATGACTCTTAGATCTTTTATGTGATTGTTTAGACATCTCATGTCTTAACATGTTTTAAATGTCTTAACATTTAAATTTTGACACCGCGATGGCAAGTCCCCAAAAATTTAAATTGTTTTGATAGCCTAATTAGGTCAAACCACTTTAAACGTATAGGAAACTCTGATTCACTCATTATGCTCATACAAAGATAGAATCAATGCACCTCACGAGGGTTAGAGTACGCACAAAACTACCCGTGTACTCACATGTGTTTTAATCGTGGGTTAGCACATGACTTAAAATTTTATGAAGGTTTTATTTTACACATAGAGGTTAATTAATCCAATTAATTAACATAAGTGATTCTAGCAGCAAAGTCATGGGGACGGATACTAAATTTTCTGTAAACTATTTACAGATTGAATGTATCATCCATATTTTCAGAAACAAGGAGTAAGCCTTCCATTGACCCATATGATGAGACAGTCCATATTTAGTTTTCCTCTTTGCAAACAATTTGCAGTCTATGTGATTTAATTGCAGCAGTTTATAGGGATAAATTTTGAAACTTTTATTCCGTAGAGCAGCTTGAAATTGAGTACAAAACGTACGGCCGAACTAAGTCAAATGGCAACCACAATTCCGTACTAAATTTAGAAACTTGCGGAAACGATCCTTTCGAAAAGTAACTCGATTCTAAATTCTTTTGTCTCACCAATTTCACAGATTACAACAATCTTAAACTCTTTAAGATTCTGATTTCTGCTACTTTCTGGATTTCTGTTTTTAGATCTACTTCAGGGAACACGGTTTCCAAAACCAGCAATCTAAAATCAGATCTAGTACAGATCAACCAGACCATCCGTACGGCTGCTTCTGGAAGCATCGAATCTCAAAGTCAGAATAGCAAGAAATTGCGTACTTATAACCAAGTAATAACAAACAAAAACAACTTATCAGAAGACATCTTTTGAGTAGAGACTTTAAAGAACTTGCTAGATCCAACTTCTTCACCTCTGAAATTCTCTTCAACTGCTTTCTAACCCACGCTCTCCGAAACAAAAACAACTGGTAAAGGAACAAACTTACGAGAATTTTCAGGCAATACCTTGATTTTCTTCACAATCTCAAGTGAGTCTGCACATCTAGGAAACAGATCTCCCAATTTGGAAACTGCAACCAGAAACAATGTCAAGAAACAACATCAAGGAATCGAACCAAATATATTATCAACAGAAACAAAACTACCTTCCTTCTTCTACTCGTACATCATCCTATCACCTCCCACCCGAGTGCTCCTTTTCACATAGAAAAACCTATCTTTCCAACATCTATCCGCATCAATTGACTCTACAACCAGACTTTGCGCCTTAGTCTTAACCCAAAACCATACTTGGAAGACCCGTGTGACCTAATGTCATAGGAACATGCTAATTCCTCAGGACCAGCCCTTGACCCTGTTTCAGCACTCAACCTATCTAAAGTTGACAAAGCCCTCCAGCCTACGGGCATAAGCTGCGCGTACGCATGCTCTGTAACCTCAAAGAAACAGGTAATTAGGGGATAGAGGGAACTTCGAACCTATTACAAACGGGTGTAAGTACCCCAATCTGAAATTGACCTACCTTAGAGGAATTTTTGGTACCATTTAGGGATAAACCAATGGACCAGGACCTCACTAGGATAAACCATATATTCCAGGACTGAACTAGAATTAAACTTAGAAAAATCCAGAAGCTCGCCAAGTTGAGTTTTATGGATGGTTTGGGCACATGAGGTCCCTAGCCGTACGGCTATGTTGGGCACCCTCAGCCTCTATAAATTGAACCCCATGCTGATCATTTCAGGGGGAAGAATATTGTTTAGATAGGGGAAACTCTGTAGAAATTGTGTTTGGGAGAGAGATCACCCTTATAATTGAGTGAAGGAAAGGAAGATAGACTAGAACCATCATAGGTGAGGTCCCCTTCCCCCATCTTCTCTTCATCTCAACTCTATTTTGCTTTGTTAATAATATTACTTAGTCTTATTTACATTCTTGTAAGACTTGTCCTCTCAAGCATATATATATATATATATATTATATTACAACAAGACTTATCCATTTCAAGCATATATATCTTATATATATATATATATATATATATATATATATATATACATACATATAATATGAATTAAACCATGAGTATGATTCAAGGTGCCCTTCATACTTTTGTGTGAAAGAGGTTCAAACCTAAGGATGATCATGGTTTGATTTATTTGTTCTAAATGGCTTAAATATCTATTTATCAAGGTGAAAGCTCATGTCTTTATGTTAGTATTCCACAAACTAGGCCATGATGAACATGTTGGGGGATAAAGGCTCAATCTTTATCATCCCAACCTTGATCTAGCCAAAAAATCCCTAAGATTGGGTCATAAAGATTGGATCTTTATGTTGTTCTTGTTGTCCCTCAAGGTTAATCTTTCATAAAAAGTCCATTTTGATGGTAAAGTTTCAATCTTTACTCATCAAATGGCAATTTTGGCCCAAAGGGCATGCTCACCACCTTTCTCAAAGATTTGACGGAGAATTTGATGCTAAGAAGGCAGAAGAGTGGATTGAAAGTATTGAGAAGATCTTTATAGCCTTGAGATGTGCAGGAGGTGATAAGGTAACCTTTGTAACCTTTAAACTTGAGAAAGCTGCTGAACATTGGTGGCAAGTTCTGAATAAAAGCTGGGAACTGGAAGGGGTACCACAGACTTGGGAGAATTTTCTTAAAGCATTCAAGTCACAGTTTATTCCAACAGTGGTCCAAGACAGAAAAGAGATGGAATTTCGTAGTCTGGAGCAAGGAAGCTTGACAGTGGGGCAATACTTAACCAAGTTCACAGAATTGGTGAGGTATTGTGATCACTTAGTTCTAAATGAGACCAAGAAGGCACAGAGATTTGTGAAGGGATTGAGGACTGAGTATAGGAAGCAACTTCTTTCTCTACAGCTTACTAGTTACCAACAAGCAGTGGAAAGGGCTTATGCTATTGAAAATGACATTGAAGAACACAAGTTGAAGTTGGGAGCAACCATGACAGGTCGTGTATCAGAGAAAGCACAGGGATCTGGTTCTAAGGGTGGTAAATCTAGCCGCCAGGATTGTCGATTCCGACAGCCATCTGAAAGTAAAGGTAGTATATCAACTGGTTCGAGGACTACAGTTCAAGGTTCCAGGAGAGTGTGTGGTTATTGTTTGAAAGAAGGCCATTCTGAAGACAAGTGTTGGCTAAAGCAAGGAAGATGTTTATCTTGTGGTGAAACTGGGCACTTTATCAAGAATTATCCAAAAGGCAAGGGAAGTCAAGTTGGGGGTACAAGTCAACAGGCCTCAGGTACTAAGAGAGATAGTGGGGGTCGAGCTAAAGTTCAGGGTCGAGTGTTTTCTCTAGATCAGCAGGGTGTAGCTGAGTCTTCTGCGGTCATAGGAGGTACTATATTACTTTCTAGTACGAGAGCGCGAGTCTTGATAGATCCAGGCTCATCTCATTCTTATGTGGCATCTCATTTTGTGTCGCACTTGCATGTTCTTCCTGATTCTATGCCTTATGTGCTAGAAGTATCTTCCCCTATAGGAGATTGCATGTTTGCTTCTGAGGTTTACAAGAAATGTGAGGTTCTTGTGGGTGATCATGCCCTTCTTGCTGACCTAGTCGTGTTACCTATAAGGGACTTCGACGTGATTCTTGGCATGGATTGGCTTTATGTGCATTATGCATTTGTTGATTGTCATAGAAAAGTAGTAACTTTTTCTATACCTGGTTTGCCTGATTTTACCTTTGAAGGTGATAGTCCTTTATGTGCTATACATGTTATTTGTTCTTTAAAAGCTAGAAAACTTTTATCTCGTGGTTATGCCGGGTATATCGCATGTGTGCTTAACAAGCGTTTATCTGTTCCCAAGATGGAAGATATTCCTGTTGTGTCTGAATTTTCAGATGTGTTCTCTTCTGAGTATAGCATGCCACCTGATCGAGAGCTTGAGTTCTGTATTGAGTTATTATTAGGTACAACACCAATATCTAAAGCACCTTATAGAATGGCTCTAGCTGAGTTGAGAGAATTAAAAACACAGCTTGAGGAATTACTTTAAAGGGGCTTCATCAGGCCTAGTGTATCACCGTGGGGTGCACCAGTGTTATTTGTTAGAAAGAAAGATGGGACTCTGCGATTGTGTATTGATTACAGGGATCTTAATCAGGTAACCATAAAGAACAAATATCCGTTACCTCATATTGATGACTTGTTTGATCAGCTTCAAGGTTCAGTAGTGCACTCGAAGCTTGACTTGAGAAGTGGTTATCATCAGTTGAAAATCAGATATGAGGATATACCAAAGACAGCTTTCCGTATCAGGTATGGGCATTATGAGTTTATTGTTATGCCATTCGGTTTGACAAATGCTCTAGCTGTATTTATGGATTTGATGAACCGTATCTTCAAGCCATATCTTGATTGTTTCGTGGTGGTATTCATTGATGATATTCTTGTGTATTCTAAATCACGGGCAGAGCATGATCAACATCTCATAGTGGTATTGCAAGTTCTTCGTGAGAAACAATTATTTGCAAAATTCAGCAAATGTGCTTTCTTGTTAGAAGAGGTTTCATTCTTGGGACATGTTGTGTCTGCTACTGGTATTGCAGTAGATCCTTCCAAAGTTGAAGCAGTTGTAAATTGGAAAAGGTCGACTACAATGATAGAGATCCGTAGTTTCTTGGTCTTGGCTAGTTATTATCAGAGGTTCATTGAGGGATTCTCCAAGATTTCTACTCCATTGACTAATATGACTCGAAAATCTATTTCTTTTGAGTGGAATGACAAATGTGAAGCAAGTTTTCAAGAGTTGAAAAGGCGCTTGACTACAGCTCCAGTCTTGGCTTTGCCTAATGGTTCTGACAATTTCATGGTATATACTGATGCTTCTAAAGAAGGATTGGGTTGTGTTTTAATGCAAGATGGCAAGGTAATAGCTTATGCTTCTCGAAAATTATCTCCTTATGAAAAGAATTATCCTACTCATGATTTAGAGTTGGCTGCGATTATTTTTGCTTTGCATAAATGGAGGCATTACTTGTATGGAACCAAATTTGAAGTCTTTACTGATCATAAAAGCTTGAAGTACTTGTTTTCTCAGAAAGATCTTAATATGAGACAACGTAGATAGATGGAGAAATTGAAGGATCATGATTGTACTATCCTTTATCATCCAGGGAAAGTAAATGTTGTGGCAGATGCACTGAGCAGAAAGACTTATATTTCTTACTTGATGATTTGTGAATGGAAATTGTTAGAAGACTTGTGTGATTGGAGTCCTTGTGAATCAAATCATGGAATTATCCTTGCTAATATAAAGGCTACTTCAGACTTACTCCAACAGATTAAATAAGCTCAGGTAACTGATTCTGAATTGCAAAAAATTATTAGTGGAATGAATGAAGGAAAGCAACCATATTTTTCTTTCAACAGTGATGGAATTCTTACCTTTCGAGGCCGAGTTTGTATTCCAGTTGATTTTGAGATTAAAAAGAGAGTTCTTGAAGAGGCTCACAAAGCCAAGTATACTATTCATCCTGGAAGCACTAAAATGTACCAAGACTTGAAGAAACATTTCTGGTGGAACAACATGAAAAGAGAAATTGCTGAGTATGTGTCCAAATGTTTGACTTGTCAACAAGTAAAAGTGGAACATCAACGTCCAGCAGGTTTGTTGCAACCATTAAAAATTCCAGAGTGGAAATGGGAGCATATCACGATGGATTTTGTGACTGGTTTACCACGTACCAGACGAGGCCATGATGCTGTTTGGGTTATAGTGGACAGGTTGACTAAATCATCTCACTTCTTGTCTGTTTCTATGGGATATTCATTGTCTCAGTTGGCATCTTTGTATGTTCAGGAGATTGTTCGACTCCATGGAGTTCCTGTGAGTATTGTATCTGATAGATATCCTCGTTTTACTTCTCGATTCTGGCAGGCTCTTCAGGGTGCCATGGGTACTAAATTGAATTTTAGTACAGCTTTTCATCCTCAATCTGATGGGCAATCTGAGAGACTTATACAGATTCTCGAGGATATGTTACGTTCTTGTGTTGTGGACTATAAAGGCAGTTGGGATACTCATCTTCCTTTGGCTGAGTTTGCTTATAACAACAGTTATCAGTCTAGCATTGAAATGGCTCCATATGAAGCTCTTTATGGCAGAAAATGTCGATCTCCTATATGCTGGGATGAAGTGGGAGAAGCTAGACTCTTGGGTCCTGAAATGGTTCAACAATCAGTTGAGAGTGTGAAACTCATTCGAGATAGATTGCGCACAGCTTAGAGTAAACAAAAAAGTTATGCCGATCATCGTAGAAGGGATCTTGAATTCCAGGTAGGTGACTTTGTATTCTTGAAGGTCTCTCCTCGTAGAGGTATAAAGAGATTTGGGAAGAAAGGAAAGTTATCTCCTCGTTATATCGGTCCATTTGAGATTCTTGAAAGAGTTGGGAAGTTGGCTTAAAGAGTGGCTTTACCACCTTCTTTATCTGGTATTCATGATGTATTCCATGTATCTATGCTTCGCAAGTATATGGTGGATGAGTCGCATGTTCTTGAGTATGAGGCTATTCCATTTCAGCCTGATTTGTCTTATGAGGAACAACCTGTTAAAATTCTTGACTGGAAAGAGCAAGTCTTGCGTACCAAAAGGATTCCTATTGTAAAGGTCCTTTGGAAAAATCATGAAATTGAAGAGGCTACTTGGGAAACCGAGAAAGAGATGCGAGATAAATACCCGAGCCTATTTGAAAATTTTGGTAAGTAAAATTGGTGGGCGAATTTTCTTTAAGGTGGGGAGGATGTAACGCCCATCCTTATTCTCGTTAAATATTTGACTTACTTGTTAAATACTTGAACTTGCATATTATGTGCTAGTTTTACTTGGGTTAATTTCTTAACTGCTTTAGAATATTAAGGTGGTTAAATGTCTAGTTTTGACTTTTGGGTCATTTGTAAAAATTTGACTTTAGGGGCCTTTTTGTTAAAAGTGAAACTTGAGGGGCCTAGGTGTCATTCTTGGAAAGTTGAATGTATATCTTCTTGAAATTGCCTGGGAATGATTATTCTCAAACTTTCTTACGCTCTCTCTGTGAAAAAGAAAAGTTAGGGTTAGGTTTTTACCCTATTCTCTACTCCTCGAGCTTAATTATCCCTCTGTTCTCGATTCTGATCCCGGATAAATATTCGTGGCGTTGAATAGAGCGTTCCAGGCCGAACAGAAATTAATTTGGCTAAACTTGATTTCGGACTAGGTAAGTTATTAGCTCCCCCTTGCTTGTAATAACATTCATATATGTTATCCTTGATACTTGTATTTGCTAAATTTGTGTTTTGAGTAATTTCTGTGATACTTGTAATTTTGGGACAAAGGGAGTATATCCTACTGGGTAAAAGTAATGAAAGAAACTTGAAATAAGTTATTGAGCTTGATATGACTTCCTAGGAATTGTTAATATGTTAGTAAAAAGTTACTCCTACGCTTGGGACGGAGAATTTTAGGCCTGGGAAGAAATTTAGTGTTTGCTGAAAATTGTACCAGGCGCCCGCCCACATAGATATCGAGCGCCCGCCCATTTCATTAGAAGTTTTGGTTTCAAAGGTGCTATAATGAGCGGTCTCCCGGTCCATTGTAGGCGCTCGCTCGGTCCCCTGTTTCAACAAAAGTGTTTTAAATCTAAATTTAAATGAAAGCTTACCCCTCATAAGTCATATAGCCTTAGTATAAGATGTCCTAGCAAGTGTTGTGATACCTTAGGGGCATCAGAAGTGAGTCTTGAACATGGGTGCTCATTGAATTAAAATGAGAACTTAGTCTTGAACATGAACACTTAGAGAACTCAAATGAGAACTTAGTCTTGAACATGAACACTTAGAGAACTCAAATGAGAACTTAAGTATAAGAGTATTAACTCTTCTTTATGTCTTGAAAGTGCTATGAACAAGCACTAATGTGTTATACTTGTCTTGAAACTAATGATTGTGCACCTTAGGGGCATTAGAACAAAGTTTTAGACTTGAACATCCTAAGAATATGATTAGAAATTTGTAAGAGTAAAATGTATAACTCTTATACATGCTTGAATGTCTAAAGATTTGAATTATAACTTGAAGTATAAGACAATAAAATCTTGTATATGACTTGAACATCCAAAGAATTGGATTAAGACTTGAATATAAGATAGTAAAATCTTGTACATGACTTGACGCCAATATATATGTATGGTAATGAACTAGAAAGTGCTATGCACAAGCAGTAACTTGTATGAGACATGTTCTTGTTGTGTGTGTGCAAACATTGCATATAGTTGCTTGATAATAAGGTGACTTCTTGATTACTTGAAGTATGTTCCTTGTTGAGCTAGTCCACTACTTTTGGATTAGTTCTTCTCCCGTAGTTCAAGTAAATACCTATTGTACATTCTTGTGTGAGTCCAGCTGGTTCTCCTTGCTTGTTCGGAAATATATAGGTTCACGCTTATCGCGAGAGCTGGGGCTTAAGTGATAATCAGGTCCCTATGTATTTGCGCTTGACCCCTTACTACCGGCCATAGTAAGGGCATAGCTTCCTTGGTTGGAGCAATACGCATGACTTAAGTGAATGCTAAATTCTTGAACACGTCGTGAGTCTTGATCTTGGGAATGACACTGGTTACCGGGTCTTCTTATAAGAACTGTTTATTCAGTTTCTCGCCAGTTTCTTGTTATTGATCGTGATTGTCAAAGTAATAAAAGCTACGACAACAATGGTATTCTTGGGAGGAATAAGGAAGGAAGCAATATCCTTTATAACTTGCTTGTTTAGCCTTATGTGCTACTTGATGAGTGGCTTAGCCTCTCATATACTTGTTACTTGATGATACTTGATATATGATTACTTTAGTATCTACTTGAATTGCATGATAACATGTCATGTAGTTTCATCTAATAGCTTACTGAGATTTATCTCACCCCGTTCCTTGTTTAATTGTTTTCCTTAGATCAAAGGAAGGCTAGTGATAGCGCGCAGTGAGGCTCGTCATAGCTGGGAGCTTACTACGCAAGTGGTTATTCTTTTAGGGATCGTGGTCCTTTTACACTTTGGTGAGAACGATGTATTATGGGTTTTGTAACTCAGTATTTTTGGGTAGACTTGTTGTCTTTTGTTTCTCTAGACATCTTGTAATGCCAGCTTATGTGCTAGGCATTTCTTCCGCTGTGTATAATCATGTTTGGTTTTAATTTTCTTGTCTAGAATTCGTGGTGTGAGCTATCTTAGCTCCTTACTCTAGAGCATATATATCCTGTCAGTTTGTTATAAACAGTTATCATCCAGTTTCTTGTTAGTTTCTTGATTCTCGTTAGTCACGCGCATCCGGGTTCGAGGTTCTATTAGGGGATCCCGAGACCTGGGGGCGTGTCATTTTAATAAATCAGTGCGGTAGGTAGAGTTGCGGTCACTACGAGTTGCGGCAACTAGAGGTGCGGTCGGTTGAAATGAGTTCAACAGAATGAGGTAGGTTGAGAGTTAAAGATGGTGTCGTGGAAGTTTGGCAAATGATAAGTAGTCAGATTCACAACTTAGGCAATATGGTAAACATACAAACACAATTCAGAAATGTTCATAAATCTGAAATGATCAAAACACCAAACGACAAACAAGATCAATATGAACAATAAGAACAAGTGCATAAATTAAATTTGTAGAAATGTAAAGAGCAATAAGTAAAAGACACAATGATTTGGAAATTTCGATCAGTTAAAAGATCTACGTCCTTTACCAAGATGGTCAGTCTTGGATTTTGAATGGAAGTTTATATTAATTCTTCCTTGATTACAGATTAGAGAGATGTGTTGGGTTTTGAGCAAACATGCACAGCGGAATAAACCCAAAAATCTTAGATCCATTAAAGATGATTAAATTAATATGGAGGTGAATTTAGAATACTAACCATGGTGATGCTTTAGAATTTTCTGTTCTTGAATCTCTGTTCTTCGCGCTTCTTTAAATCACGATTGCAGGAACACGACCTCAAGGTTTGGATCATGAACTTGAAGGATTTGATGCCAACGCCCTCTATGTTTATTCACACGCGAACGAATATCAAGTAAACCTTCTTGATCTGGATTGCAAGACCCAATAGAACACGCTTCTATTATGGAGGCTATACGAAAAATATGGTTCTTGTTCTTGAGGAAGAAGAAGACCAGATTTTTCTCTCTTGGAGGTTTAAGATTTTTTATTACAATAATCACCTATGACCTAGGGGTTTGAGAGGGGTATATATACTTACTAAACCCAACAAGTTTAGGTTTAGAAGTCTAATTCCCGTCAAAACCCGGAGTCCAAAATCATTTTTACGCACATGGGTAGGTCCGACCGGGTCCTGCACTAGGTCCGCCTGGATCCTAGTGAGGTCCGGCCGGGTCTTATGGTCCGACCGGGTCCTCCTAGAGGTCCGGGCGGATCATCCCTATTGCCTGATCCTCGTATTTCCGTCTTAAAATCCAATTTTAAGACTTTACGAAATTCCAATTTAGCCCTTTCCAAATTCGTTATTTTGTGTGTGACCCCATAGGATTATATTAAGTTGGCAATGTGATCAAAACCATTTGATAACATAAATCATGATTGGACTAGCAAGTCGTCATGACTACCCAATTAATATAACTAGTCAAAGTTCGTAAATCCTTTATAGAACATATCATAATCCTTTTGTCCACGATGTCATTGAGCGTAATCCATGGTTAATGGTCAACTTACAATGCCCAATACTTTTCTCGATCCCAAATAGTTTGATAACACAAATGATATCGATCTCATCAATTCATTTGAGCACGGCCATGAATCTCATCGACACTATTCATCAAGGGGCCCAAGCCTAACATCTCTCATACTGAGGGACAAATCCCATCTTGACTTATTACACTTCCCTACATAGCTTTGATCATGCCAATCATATCCTTTATAATTACTTGGTTAAGAGTAACGTTTGAATATGTCAAACATAATTTCCACTATGTGGAAGACCGTAATAATCTCAGGTCTAGGCATTCAATGATATAACTATTAGAGGTTTATTTATGACATTATGACCATGACATAAACCTCATCTTTGGGTCATGTCTAGTATATATTCACCAACATATACCCATAAGTTTAACTTGTATCCCATACACAAAATCATCATATGATTATCTAATTAAACTCATACTAGTTCTTCATAAGTACTAGGGATGGGGATTATTATAACAAAATATGAAGCAACAAATAATAATCCAAAACATCTTTTTATATATAATGAAAACATGTTAACTAACATTGTCAAACAACGTGCCAAACAACATACCTAGGGCATATACACCAACAATCTCCCACTTGCACTAGGCCCAATAACTAATGTATCTAATACCCATGGACCTAACATGACCATCATGTTTAGCTTGAGGAAGTCCCTTTGTTAGCAGATGAGCTATGTTATCATCAGTTGGTACTCTGCATATCTTTACATCCTCCCTCTCTATGATTTCTCGAATGAGATGAAAACGCCTAAGTATGTGTTTGGATCTTTGATGTGCTCTTGGTTCCTTTGCTTAAGCAATAGCACCATTATTCTCGCAATAAAGGTCTATTGGATTAGCAATGTTAGGAACCACTTCTAATTCAGTTATGAATTTTTTGATCCAAACAGCCTCCTTAGCAGCATCTGATGTGGCCAAATACTCAGCTTCTATTGTAGAATCAGCTACTGTACTCTGCTTGAAACTCTTCCAACTTACAGCACCACCATTTAGCATAAACACAAAACCAGATTGCGATCTATAGTCATCCTTGTCAGTTTGGAAGCTTGCATTTGTGTAACCCCTTACAACAAGATCATCTTCCAAACCTCCATATATCAAGAATGAATCTTTAGTCCTTCTTAAGTACTTAAGAATCGCCTTGACAGCCATCCAGTGACTCTCACTAGGATCTGACTGGTATCTGCTCGTCATGCTCAAAGCATACGAGACATCTGGTCTAGTACATATCATGGCATACATAATGGATCCAATTGCCAAAGCATATGGGATTCCATTCATGTGCTCCCGCTCATCAGTTGTCTTAGGACACTGAGTCTTGCTAAGACCTTTACTATGTAATACTGGCTGGTTACCTCTCTTAGAGTTTTCCATTTGGAATCTTTTAAGAACCTTGTCAATGTATGTACTTTGACTTAAACCAATCAGTCTTTTAGATCTATCACGATAGATCTTAATTCCAAGGATGTATGCGGCTTCACCCATATCTTTCATTGAAAAGAATTTTCCCAACCAAGTCTTTACAGACTGCAGTGCAGGAACATCGTTTCCAATGATTAATATGTCATCGACATATAGCACTAGAAATAGTACTACGCTCCCACTAATTTTCTTGTATACACAAGGTTCATCTTCGTTCTTGATGAATCCAAACTCTTTGACTGATTCATCAAATCAAAGACTGATTCATCAAATCGAAGATTCCAACTCCTTGAGTCTTGCTTCAATCCATAAATGAATTTCTGCAACTTGCATACCTTATTAGAATTTTCCAGATTTGCAAAACCTTCAGGTTGTGTCATGTACATATCCTCAAGCAGGTTCCCGTTAAGGAACGCTGTTTTTACATCCATTTGCTATATCTCATAGTCATAATATGCGGCTATGACAATTAAAATTCTTATAGACTTGATCATTGCTACTGGTGAAAAATTTTCATCATAGTCAATACCATAAATCAATCAAGTTCCAAACTTGATTATCATACATGGATTGGATTTTGGACTCCATAGCTCTAAGCCATTTATCCGAATCAGGAGAGGATACCGCTTCTAGGTAGGAAGTAGGTCATCATTCTTAATGATTTCTACTTCGTTACTATCCGTTACGAGAAATCCATATCGGGTTCGGATCATAACCTACTAGATCTGCGATGAGTTTGTGTATCTTGAACAGGTTCCACAACTCCTTGTGATACTTGTTTAGATTCCACCATCGGTTCAATGTTACTTTCGGGTTCTCGAACCTCTTCGAGATTAATTTTACTCCCACTGATTCCTTTGGAGAGAAACTCTTTCTCTAGAAAGGTACCATCTCGAGCAACAAACACTTTGTTGTCCGTGCGGTTATAAAAGTAATATCCTTTGGTTTCCCTAGGATATCCCCCGAAAATACATTTGTCAGATTTGTGTGAAAGTTTATCAGAGACAAGACTCTTAACATAAGCTTCACATCCCCAAATCTTCATAAAAGAAAGACGAGGCTTCTATCCGGTCCATATCTCATATGGTGTACTTTGAATCGATTTAGTTGGAACTCAATTTGACTCATCATAGTCAAATGGAAGATCAATTTGACTCATCAACAGTGAATGTTATGAAGTATTTAAATCATCCCTTAGCACTGCTATTTAAAGGTCCGCATACATCAATATGTATTAGGCCCAATAAGTCACTAGCCCTTTCACTACTCTTAGTAAAAGGTGTCTTAGTCATTTTTCTAAGTAAACATGACTCACAAGTCTCATATGATTCAAAATCATTTGAGCCTAAAAGTCCGTCCCCATGGAGTTTAGAGATACGCTTCTCATTAATATGACCAAGACGGCAATGCCACAAATAAGTATGATTTACATCATTAGGTTTAGATTTCTTATTTATGTTATAGACATCATCATTATTTTCATTCTCAACATCAAGGATATAAAGTCCATTAAATGAACATGCAGTATAATAAAGCATATCATTTAAATAATTGAAAACTTCTTATTCTTAATAAGAAAACTATAACCTTCATTATCCAAACAAGAAATTGAAATAATAATTCTACTCAAATCCAGAACGTAATAACAATTGTTCAAAACAAGAATTAATCCGCTTGGTAAAATAACTTCATAGGTTCCTACGGCTAATACGGCAACTCTTGCTCCATTCCCTACACGTAGGTCTACTTCGCCATCTTTGAGTAGCCTCTTATTCTTTAGTGCCTGCACATTTAAACAAATGTGAGATCCACATCCGGTATCTAATATCCAGGAACTAGAAGTAGAAAGGAGAATATCTATAACATAGATACCTGAAGTAGAAACAGTCCCGCTGCCCTTCTTCTTCTTCTTCTTTTCTTCCATATAAGCTTTGCAATTTCCTTTCCAATGACTGGTCTCACTGTAATGGAAACAAATTGCATCCTTTTGAGTGTCTACTTTAGCCACTACAGCAGCGGTGGCAACTTTTGCCTTGCTTGCTTTAGGTTTGGCAACAATTGCCTTACTTTTACATTTGTTTTTGAATCCCTTTCCTACCATGAGCACATGAGAGGCTTCTTTACTGATTTTCTTTTCTGCTGTCTTTAGCATCCCATGCAACTCAGACAGAGACTTATCCATACCATGCATATTAAAGTTCATGACGAACTGATTATAGCTTTTAGGTAATGAATTTAAAATAAATCAGTAGTCAATTCAACAGATATTGGATGACTTAACATGAACAAACCCAAATCCTAGATGCTCAAAATGGACCTTCATCTTTAAAACATGAGGACCCACCGCCTTGTTGGGTTTCGTGGGATCATGCGCAGCGGAAGACTTAACATGAACAAACCCAAAGCCTAGATCCGTCTAGATCAATAATTTATAATACATATGCATAAGATGAATAGAAATATAACCTTATATTGCTCGGTATGAAATCTTGGACTTTAGATGCTAAAGCAAGCACCCTCTACCGGTGATCCACACTTCGAACGGATTCAAGAACGCTTCTTGATTTGACTGCTAGATCATTAGGCTTGAAAAACATTATTGAAGAACTCTTCTTCATTCTCCCTTTGATTATTATGTTTGATAATCAAGAATTATCAAACCATAATAACCCTAGTATAATATGTGTTTTTCTCTCTCCAAGAAACTCTTGTTGATTTCCAAAATCAATGCCTAAGACTTGAATTTTGGCTGAAGAGGACACAGTTTATATATTGGGAGAAACCTAATTCCATTAGGTTAAAGGATTTCTTTCCCAGAAAGAAATCTTCCAAAACCCCGTCTGCGGACAAACTATCCGTACGGCTAGTCCAAACTATCCGTACGGCTGGTTTTTTCACTTCCATGTTTTTCTCATTTTTCGTGCCAAGTAAGATCTGTTCTGCGTGTGTGACCTAATAGGATTATACTATGTTGCCAACGAGTCCAAAGACCTCGTAAATCATAAGCAGACTCTAGAAAGCCATTATGACTACCCAAATAGTATAACTTTGAAAGCCTAAAGTTTTCCTAGAATAGAACAAGTCACAATCCCTTTGTCACACGATATCTTTTATTGGACATAAGTCATGGTCTAAGTCAACTTATCTTGACCAATGCTTTCTCGATCCGAGTAGATTGATATGTGAAAATGACATTGATCTTATCAATTCATTTGGGTGTGGCCATACATTTCATTAATCTCACTCTTCGAGTGGCCTAAAATAGATATCTCTCTTGAGGAGGGATAAATCCCATCTTGACTTATCATTCTTCCCTACAAGAATCCGATCATGCCAATCGTACCCCTTATGATTACCCGGTTAATGATAACGTTAGAATACGTCAAACATAATGTTCATCATGTGGAAGACGATGATAATCTCAGGTCTAAGGATATCAATGATATGACTATTATGAGATTTAATTATGACATTTGACCATGACATAAATCTCATAGCGAGTCATGTCCAGTACATGTTTCCCAACATATACCCATAAGGTTGATATGTATCTCATACACATAATTAGGGGTGGAAATGGTTCGGCTCAAATCGTGGTTTGGAGCCAAACCGAACCAAGCCGTGCTGTTTAGCTCGGTTTTCAAACATATGTGGCTCAGCTCGGTTTAGAAAAATGATAAACCATACAATTCGGTTCAGCTGACGGTCTGGCCCTTCTAAGCCAAACCAAACCGAACCGAGCCAAACTATATCAAGCTGAACCACGAGCTGAACCGTGAAACTGAACCGTGGAGCTGAACCGAGGAGCCAAGTCATTAAACCGATCTAGTTGAACCGGTGAACCATATTATAAACCATTGATTAAGTTTAGTATTTTGATCTGAACCGTTAGATTTAGAAAACCCTAGATACCTTATCCGCCGCCTATCGTGATATCTATTATCATCAGTTGGAAATTCAAAATGGCACAAAATTAATCCTCGCGTCTCCAGTTATCTCGTCTCCTTCACCCACGACTCCATCCCTCCGGCCGACATCCTTCTTGGCTTCCTCCATCTCACTCCCACTCAAACTCTGGCCTCCAAATTTATCCCACTTCTCACGGATTATGTCTCACCTACAGACATCGGCTAGTTGAAACCCTAGCTCGACCTTCCTTTTAATTTTCCAGCGATTAAAGGTAAGTTTTATCCCTTATGCTTCTTCTCGTAATTTTACTTCGAGTTTTTCTGACATTATTAGTCAATTTCTTGTATTACAGTGTCTACAATAAAGAGGGCTTGCAACTTGCTCTAATATCTAGGGGTATCAAGTATCAACCATGGATAATAATGCTAATTGCAGTGTATGTTCTTCTTCATTTATTTTATTTTTCAGTTTTGTTTCAAACAAAAATCACTTATGTAATTTGTTTTCTGATTTTTCCCAAGTGGTATAGTATGGTTCAAACCGCGGTTTAAGACACAGTTTAAACCGTAAAATCAGATCATGGTTCAAACCGAGCCGAACCGAACCGTGATGGTTTAGCTCAGCTCGGCTTGGACTATTTTGTGGTTCAGCTTGGTTTGGGATTTCTCCAAACCGATGTATAGCGGTTTGGCTTCTAAATTACCCCAAACCGAGCTAAACCGAACCATTTCCACCCCTACACATCATCTCATGATTATCTATCAACTCTTATACCAGTTTAAAGACAAACTAGCGACAGTGATTATTATAGTAAACATGCAAAACATATAATAATCAATGTTGTTATCTCATCATGATATAACGGAAGGCCTTTCCTAAGGGCCTAGGGCATAATCTCCAAAAATCTTCCACTTGCACTAGGCCCAATCAACATGTATCCAATACCCATTGAGCTTAGCTTATGACCATCATAACAGCAAGTGTAAGATCTTTTATGTAAGCATATTATCCTTGTTATCATCATATGATACTTTGCATATTTTGACAATTTACATCTTAACGATTTCTCATTTTAGATGAGTATGTCAGAATATGTGTTTGGATAAGATCTTGGCACCTTGTTTGTACAATAACGATTATTGTCACAATGAAGTTCCATTATATTAGTAACACTATAAACGATTTCTAGTTTACTAATAAATCTCTTTATTCCAACAACATTCTAGTTGCATCTCATGCTACTAGATATTCAATCATTTTGTAGAATAGTGATAGTGTTTCGCTTAGAACTCTTATAATTAACAACACTATTATTTAAACATGTATTTATACTATGATGTTTATCTTTGGTTTGAAAATGAATCTATGGAACCATTACAAGATCATCTTTCATTCTATCAAAGATCAAGAAAGCATCCTTTAGTTCTTCTCAAGTACATAAGGATGTTTCTTATCTAGTGACTGTCACTAGAACATTATTGGTATCATCTCATCATACTCCTAGTATATGGGACATTGTGTCTTAGTACATAACATGGCTCTCATGATAGATCCATTTGCCGAAGCATATGAACTCCATTCATGCACCCTTTGCTCATTAGTCTTCCAAAAAAGTCTAAGTCTTTGCCAAGAGTGATGTCATGAGACATTAGTAAGTAACCTCTCCAAGAGTCTTGCATATTGAACCATTCAATATTTATGTCAATTTAAGTACTTTAACACAAACCAATTAACCTTTTAGATTCATCTCCATAAATCCAAATTCCAAGGATATAAACGGCTTTATCCAAGTCATTCATTGAGAAAATCTTTCTAAATGAATTATATGTTAGCCACATATATAAGACTAGGAATAATGTTACGCTCCCACTAAATTTATTGTAATCACAAGTCTCTACTTTTGATGAACTTCAAACTCTTTGAATACTACATCAAAACAAAAATCCATCTCCAATAAGCTTGCCTCAATCCATCTCATGGATTTCTTGCAACTTGCATACTTCATTAGAATTTTATAGATTTAACAAAAACTTTAGGTTGTATCGAATACATCCTTAAGAGTGTTCCATTAAAGAACACGGTCTTTACATCCATTCGCCATATTTCATATTCCCAATATGACCTCAAGGCAATTCTAATATTTTAAACTTGACTACATGTGACAAAACTTTATGATAATTAAAATTATGAATTTGACTTTATCAATTAGTCGCATCTAATATGTATGCACCTTGCGATCCATGTTTGTTTTCTCCAAAAAACATAATTCAATCTTTTGGTTTTAACACTTTCAGATAGATTGATCAGGTTCCAAACATGATTGTATTACATGGATTGCACTTTAGATTTTATGACTCCAAGTCATTAATCTAAATCCGGAGCGGACATTTGCATCTTGATAGGTGGTAGGTCAATCATTCTAAATGTTATTTTCCTTATTACTATCTATTTACAAGAAATCAAAATTTCCTTAAATATATAACAACTTATCACATATGCAAATAACTTGTGTATACTTGAACGATTTTTTCACAACTCCTTGCAAAATTTTGTTCATATTCTATCATAGGTTCAATATCATTTTCTAGGTCTTGAACCATTCGAGATATATTTTACTCCCACTGATTCCTTTAGAGATAAACGATTTATCTAGAAAAAGTATCATCAACACACCATTTGTTGTTAGGGATGTAAAATAATATTCTTAAGTTTTCTTAGAATATCCCATGAAAATACATTTATTAGATTTAGATGTGAGTTTATCCTAAACAAGTCTCTTCGCAAGAGTCTCACAGTCCAAATCTTTATAAAAGACAAACTAAGTTTTTCGTTCATCCATATCTCATATGGAATATTTTTGAACCTTTTGATAGATTTCATTTTAGTGTGAACGTAACGGTTTCCAATAACTTCAAAAGAAATAATGTAAGATCAATTAGACTTATCATCTAACGAACCATATCCAATAAGGTCCTACCTCCATTTAGACACACTATTCGACAATGGTGTTCTTAGTGGAGTTAATTTGTGAAACGATTTCACATTTTAAAGATGATTGTCAAATACTTGGTTCAAACATTCATCATTTCGATCTAATCGGAATGTTAGAATAGTTTTATCAAGTACTACTGAAGTTCTCCTTTAGCATTGCTACTTAATAAACCACATACATCAATATGTATTAGGTTTAATAAGCCATTAGCCCTTTTACTACTCTTAGTAAAAGATGTCATGATCCAAGTGAATAAGATTCACATATATCATATGATTCTAAATCATATGAGTTTAAAAGTCCGTCCCATAGAATTTTAAATATGTGTTTCTTATTTATTTGATCAAAACAATAATGTTATAATTATGTAAAGCTTACATCATTAGGTTTGAATTTCTTATTATTTATGTTACAGATTTATTTATTATTTTATTCTTCAAGATTTAGGATATAATGTGTATTTATATGATTCTGCAATACAATAAAGCAAATCATAATAAATCAAACACTTTCTTATGATGAGACAGTCCATATTTTCTGTAAACTATTTACAGATTGAATGTATCATCCATATTTTCAGAAACAAGGCGTAAGCCTTCCATTGACCCATATGATGAGACAGTCCATATTTAGTTTTCCTTTTTGCAAACAATTTGCAGTCTATGTGATTTAATTGCAGCAGTTTATAGGGATAAATTTTGAAACTTTTATTCCGCAGAGCATCTTGAAATTGAGAGTACAAAACGTACGGCCGAACTAAGTCAAATGGCAACCACAATTCCGTACTAAATTTAGAAACTTGCGGAAACGATCCTTTCGAAAAGTAACTCGATTCTAAATTCTTTTGTCTCACCAATTTCACAGATTACAACAATCTTAAACTCTTTAAGATTCTGATTTCTACTACTTTCTGGATTTCTATTTTTAGATCTACTTCAGGGAACACGGTTTCCAAAACCAGCAATCTGAAATCAGATCCAGTACAGATCAACCAGACCATCCGTACGGCTGCTTTTGGAAGCATCGAATCTCAAAGTCAGAATAGCAAGAAATTGCGTACTTATAACCATGTTATAAAAAACAAAAACAACTTACCAGAAGACATCTTATGAGTAGAGACTTTAAAGAACTTGCTAGATCCAACTTCTTCACCTCTGAAATTCTCTTCAACTGCTTTCTAACCCACGCTCTCCGAAACAAAAACAACTGGTAAATAAACAAACTTACGAGAATTTTCAGGCAATACCTTGATTTTCTTCACAATCTCAAGTGAGTCTGCACACCTAGGAAACAGATCTCCCAATTTGGAAACTGCAACCAGAAACAATGTCAAGAAACAACATCAAGGAATCGAACCAAATATATTATCAATAGAAACAAAACTACCTTCCTTCTTCTACTCGTACATCATCCTATCACCTCCCACCCGAGTGCTCCTTTTCACATAGAAAAACCTATCTTTCCAACATCTATCCGCATCAATTGACTCTACAACCAGACTTTGGGCCTTAGTCTTAACCCAAAACCATACTTGGAAGACCCGTGTGACCTAATGTCATAGGAACATGCTAATTCCTCAAGACCAGCCCTTGACCCTATTTCAGCACTCAACCTATCTAAAGTTAACAAAGCCCTCCAGCCTACGGGCATAAGCTGCGCGTACGCAAGCTCTGTAACCTCAAAGAAACGGGTAATTAGGGGATAGAGGGAACTTCGAACCTATTACAAACGGGTGTAAGTACCCCAATATGAAATTGACCTACCTTAGAGGAATTTTTGGTACCATTTAGGGATAAACCAATGGACCAGGACCTCACTAGGATAAACCTTATATTCCAGTACTGAACTGGAATTAAACTTAGAAAAATCCAGAAGCTCGCCAAGTCGAGTCTTATGGATGGTTTGGGCACATGAGGTCCCTAGCCGTACGGCTATGTTGGGCACCCTCAGCCTCTATAAATTGAACCCCATGCTTATCATTTCAGGGGGGGGGAAGAATATTGTTTAGATAGGGGAAACTCTGCAGAAATTGTGTCTGGGAGAGAGATCACCCTTATAATTGAGTGAAGGAAAGGAAGATAAACTAGAACCATCATAGGTGAGGTCCCCTTCCCCCCATCTTCTCTTCATCCTATTCTGCTTTGTTAATAATATTACTTGTTCTTATTTACATTCTTGTAAGACTTGTCCTCTCAAGCATATATTATATATTATATTACAACAAGACTTATCCATTTCAAGCATATATATCTTATATATATATATATATATACATATAATATGAATTAAACCATGAGCATGATTCAAGGTGCCCTTCATACTTTTGTGTGAAAGAGGTTCAAACCTAAGGATGATCATGGTTTGATTTATTTGTTCTAAATGGCTTAAATATCTCTTTATCAAGGTGAAAGCTCATGTCTTTATGTTAGTATTCCACATACTAGGCCATGATGATCATGTTGGGGATAAAGGCTCAATCTTTATCATCCCAACCTTGATCTAGCCAAAAAATCCCTAAGATTGGGTCATAAAGATTGGATCTTTATGTTGTTCTTGTTGTCCCTCAAGGTTAATCTTTCATAAAAAGTCCATTTTGATGGTAAAGTTTCAATCTTTACTCATCAAATGGCAATTTTGGCCCAAAGGGCATGCTCACCACCTTTCTCAAAACTTCCCCAATGACTGTCTTGATCACACCCAAAACCTTTGTTTTTGGTGTCTAATTTGTGATCCATGACATAGGGATGATCAAATCCATGTTTTTGTTAAAAGAAAATAACTGAAAATGATCATTTCAG
The DNA here is from genome assembly GCA_026119855.1 of Campanula takesimana. NCBI lineage: Eukaryota > Viridiplantae > Streptophyta > Magnoliopsida > Asterales > Campanulaceae > Campanula > Campanula takesimana. The sequence continues at coordinate 75,595 of JAOWBW010000996.1, forward strand.
TCCAGTTTCAGCAAGAACACTATGTTTTGCCTAAAACTGGATAGTTTTCTGATAAACTATCAAAAATCTCTGAAATGCCCTCCCCATCCGTACGTCTGCTTTGGCCGGGGAGTGCATTTTTCAGTTTCGTCCTTTTTTGGTCAGAATGTTTGCAAAATAACCCTTTTTTGTTAAATAATTAACCAGTTTTGCTAAAAGTCAGTTTCTCCCATTTTTGAAACACACACACACACACACACACATGCACTTTGTTAACTAACGTTTGGGAGACTAGGTCCTATCCGAGGCGACTTGGGTGACGTAAAACTCTTCCCAAGGCGTAACCTAACCTCCGAACTAATAGAATCTCTAACCTTTCCATTTGTTGGGTTAAATAATTAACAAATGTGGCGACTCTGTTATGTTTTTGCATGATAACCGTGTTTGGCATTTCGCCCCCATACTCGTCGCGTTTCCCGCACGGGGTGTGATCCTTACAGTGGCGACTCTGCTGAGGAGTAAAGTGTTTGCAAACTTCTTTTTAGAAGCTTTAAGGACATTTTTATGTGGGTCAAACTCCCGTCCCCCGCTTTTGTTAACTTTTGTGTTTGTTTTGTGTGTGCTGAGTTTCTGTTTGAATCTTCTGGAATGGAAGCTGTTCTGGATGTGCAATAAACTGGGGCTTAATGATCAAAAGTTGAAAAACTACAAAAAATAATAGCCAGGATGCTATAGCCGTATGGCTATGTTGGGCAGGGAACAGAATATTTCAAAATTTGACAATTTTGTGCAGGGCAAAAACATTTTGTGTCCCTTTTGCTTCTGCTTATCCAGGTTCCAAATTTACAGATTTGTTTGTGCATATTACCTTCTTCTTTTCTAGCTAAAACTTGGTTTTTAAAGCTTGGTTATGCACAAGTCTTTTTGGACATAAATTTAGGTTATTAAAGCCTCCTTGTGCATAACCCATTTTATAAAAAATTTTGAATCCTTTTGTTGTGCACAACTTGTTTTACAAATGGTTTTCAAAGGATTGTTCTTCTTGTGAAGTCTTGATTTCAAAGGACCTTTGGTTGTGCACAATTTCTTGTGTAAATAGCTTATTCATGCTTGCTCATTTTTGTCGATTATGCTTATTCATGCTTGTTCATATGTTGATTATACATTGCTCATGATGTTAAAACAAATCGAAAATTTCTATTTTAACTCAAAAGAGAACATGTAATGGCTTCACACTACGCGCACTTGACCTTGCACGTTCCAAATGCCCTTTAAACCCCGGATGGATGCCACGATGCAGCTTGATTGGTGTTCTTGTGCCCTTCTAGCGTCCACGGGTCCATTCCACCTCCCCTTTCGAGCCGAGTCAACCACACTTGTCCGTGACACACAAATACCGAGACTTTGGTTGGTTTTTGGTCTAGCTCACGTTACCATGTCCCTAATACATGTCTAAGATTAATTATGGCCAAGTTAATACCCGAGTTATGACTCCTTGTGAAAGCAAGTGTGACCATGGTCAACTTTGACCCGGTCCTTGACTTATGCGTTAATGTTGACCGTAATAAACCTAAGTCATGTATTAAGGATAGGGTGATACTGTGTTGTCAAGCCCTAATGAATGGTTCATACTAATCATCCTTAAGCCCATGGATAAGATTCGAGAGCCCTCATCAAAGATGAGGTTATACCGGAAGTCCATTAAGTCCCTAAGACAAATCTCGATATTAACTGGGGCTTAATCATGATTGAAATGGCTCACCCATTGGGAATCTTACGATACACTAGACCCTAGGTTTGTCTCTTTTGGTCGGTGGAAGCCGCTTGCCCTATAGTACCCTCGCCCGGGATAGTCCATCCTTGGGAATGTGCAAGACAGGTGAAAAACGAGGGGTCTATAGGCGTAGTGATGGCCTCCACTGATCTAGAAATTAGAGTAGTTGCGAAAAAGAAGAGAAATCTTTTCCAACCATTTAGGAATAAAAATGCTTTTTAAGTAAACTTGGATGAATAAATAATTGCACATGGCATGACTTTGCTCCGTTTTTGATTCTTGGCCTTGACGCATTGCATTCTTCCGTTAATGAGCGTCATTTTGTTAAGTCTTTAGATGGATCCCCATAATCCTCCAAGACTTCCATAAAAGAGTTTCGTTAAGACTTTGATGGATCCCCGCTATCCTTCCGAGGTTCCCGTTGTGATCCCCGCTATGATACCGTTGTGATCCCCGTTGTGATATCCGTTGTGATCCCGTTGTGATCCCCGTTGTGATCCCGTTGTGATCCCCATTGTGATCCCCGTTGTGATCCCCGTTGTGATCCCTGTTGTGATCCCTGTTTGTGATCCCGTTTGTGATCCCCGCTGAAACTTCCATTAAACCCCTAGGTGTTATCCCCTAAGTCCCCGTTAAACCCCTAGGCATAGTTCCCTAGGAAGTTAGTCAAGTATTTGGATGGATACCCGTTATCCTCCAAAGCGTCTGTTAAAGAAAAAAAACAAAAGGTGCTTAGGGTAACTCCCTCCCCTTTCCTTGGGCCGTCACATGATGACCAATTCTGCACCCCTCATGCCATTTCATTCCCGTCAGTGTTGTCACGTGACCATGACCCCTTCGAGTTTAGCTGTCATGGCACCACATGGTAATATACCTTGGTCAAGCATTGGCCTCCTCAGATTGCACCTCCATGTGATGACCATCTCAGTTGCTCCGACCGCCTTGATGGCTCGAACTAGTGTGAGTACCATCTGGTCCCAAGCCAATAAGGTTTTGTCCCATGTTATCCTGACTATATCCCGAGAAGACAAGGAGGCTCCTTATCCCTGTAACCTTTACGTTAGGTCCCTTAGGGCCGCTCTCCGTCACCCTAGGAAGTCCGTTTGGAAAGTGAGTCAATCACTCACCTCTTCCCAAAAGCCCGTTTGAATTAGGCCAACTTAAGTCATGTTCGTCTCTTCGTTAAACCCATTTGAATGTGTGAGTCTTTTACTCAAATAGAAAAATGCGTGTGTCAATCCTCATTCAAAAAATTGGAAATCAAGTTTTCTTAAAATAAGAGGTCAACTCTTTTCCAAAAGGCTAATCCGCTAATGAGGCGTTCCTCTCAAATCACGGTTATAATTTCACCTCGAGGTTAAAATGCTAAAATCCTTTGCCGTCTTGTCCACCAAAAACATCAACCAAGGAGCCCACATCTGAAATGGCGTCTGAGAGCAGGATTGGGACACCGTCCACGAGGAGAGGCCCATGCCTTGGAGGCCCGAAGGCGGCTACATCAAATGGAGATCCGTACCCTCCCCGAATGCCATGAGTGAGGTTACGCCCCTTGAAAGGGAGCCACCAAAAGAAGATGACCAAAGATGAGTCCGGCGATTGCAATGCCAAGCCAAGTGGAGACCTCGCGACATCTTTCCCGATGACACGAAGCCCGAGTTCCCCATGGAAGACATGGAATGTTCCGCCGACAACCCCTCCAACAATTGAGGAAGAAAACGGACCATCTCACTTTATAGGATCCCATCCATAAAAAAAATAAAAAATAAAAAAATGATGAGTCTTCCAACCTCGTAGAATCTAGACTTTCATCAAAGTCCGTCCCGAACTATGTCTTTTTATTTTTGCAAAGGTCCGCACTTGGACATGTGTGTATAAAGTTATCTCAATAAAAGAGTTATTTTCATTCTCTTTTCTCTAGACTTGAGACATTATTTGCAGTACACATTTACTCTTGAAATTGCCTTGCTTGTTATGATCAATTGATTGCTAAGTCCCTAAAATGATGAATTGAATTCTAAACATACTAGTCAATGATGACTCATTAAGGACGAACGGACCTAACACGAATGAAAAATGCTAAAGTCAAACAATTAATCTTGATGTGAATAATTATTGTGATCAATTGGCCATGAAGAAACCATTAATGGCAAGTCTTCCCTCATACACTTCCCTCATACACTTCCCCGATACACAACCCAATACACCTTTCTGAAACAAACTCCTGATGCACATCGAAGGCATCCCAAGACAGTGAAAAGGTGAGGACGTTGTTGCTCAACCGCCAAGATTCAACCGTGATCGCACGTGTGCAACCAAGCAAAGGGCTTCCAAGATCTTCGAAATCAAAGCTAGACTTGATAAGGGGCTGCAAGAGAGCCAATGCCCAAGATAGCAAGTTGGTGTCAATGTTTGTGTCAAAAAAAAAAAAAAAAAAAGGAGAAGAGAGAAAGGAAATGAATGTGTGGAAAGAAGGAAAGAAAATGGCAAAAAGAAAGTTTTCCTCAAGAGGAGTTCACACCAAAAAAGGTTCACCCCAAGAGGTCTATCCCAAGGAGTTCACCGCAAAGCGGAAGCGAGCAACAACGTCCTCCGAGACGACATCAAAAGAAAGCCAACTTCAGCAAAAGACGGCCTCAAGGCCGAACTACGGCGACCTGAGCTCCTCAAACTGAGGGAACGTAGGCAACCTTCGGGTCCGGTCATAGCATGAAATGAATCCATCAAACCTCGGTCCTCCCAAAATGACCCGGTTCTCTTCCCTTGGTCCCATCAATGACCAATTTCCCAGATAATGACCAATCTCTCCTAAACACATTTTGATCTTGCCATTGATCGAATATTAATCTCAATTGATCAAAGCATTTATACATGTCAAGGCTAATTGCTTGTTATAACCCTGACTTAATAATGAACATGGTCCGTTCAAGCAATCATTTTGATGATATTGACTAAGGCTGATTTCAAATGTCTCGACAAGTCTTCTTCTCTACATCTTAGGAAAGAGCTAAACACTTGTACTCTGTCAAGCAAGGGCTTCCTCCCGTTTCGTGATACATTGTTCACCAATATAAAGGGACTCTCTCCCGCCTAAATAAAGGCCCTTGCATGTTTCCCCCAAAAGGACATATTAAGTCCCCATCCCATCGAGTCGGTTGGATCACTCATAAAAGAAAGAGAAAAATAGAAAGAAAGGCACCAAAAAAGTAGCCCGCTAGGTTGAAAACCCGTAAGGGCAGCCTAGGCAAAAAACAGGGTGTGCCATGAAAGACGCAAAAAAGTAGCCCGCTAGGTTGAAAACCCGTAAGGGCGGCCTAGGCAAAAGAAAGGGAGCGTCATGAAAAAGGGATGGGTTCCTAACCGTCAAACGATGACATTAGGGCTACGCCAGCCGAAAACATGAGGCTATGCCGCCACCGACGCCAACAAGGACATGGGGCTACCCCAACATTGATAATTACAAGGACATGGGGCTACCCCAACATCGACGACAAAAGGGTTCTCCACTCCCGATCGCTCCTAATAAATGGACAAAGCTCCAAAGGACTTTATACGTAACAAACCTCGCGGTTAAGTTAAAATAAAAATTTGACTGGCATGCTTCGTTAAAGATTTTCCTTGAGGAATGAGCACCTTTAAAATTAGCCCTTTTAGCACCATACTTTTGAAAAATGAATGTTTTGTCCCCCCTTTCAAGTCGCGCGTCAGGCACTTGAGGGTGTGTTTTGTGAAAATATGTGTTTTTCCCCTTTCAAGTCACGCCGGGCACTTGAGGGTGTGTTTTGTGAAAATATGTGTTTTTCTTTTTCAAATTTCATCAGGAATTTGAGGGAGTGTTTTGTGTTAAGATTTGTTTTTCCTTTCAAATTGCATCGGGCATTTAAGGGGGTGTTTGTGAAGAGATATGTTTGTCCCATTGCATTGGGCATTTGAGGGAGTGTTTTGTGAAACAATGTTTGTGACGGCAGTCCTTGGTATGACATAAGACCAGTATAGTCATGTTAGGTTAAGAAAACCTTTGTCCCCGAGAGTGGTCAGGTTAGAGAAAACCTATCATTGTGATGGCAGTCCTTGGTAGGACGTAAGACCAGTATAGTCATGTTAGGTTAAGAAACCTTGTTCTCGAGAGTAGTCAGGTTAGAGAAACCTATCATTGTGACGGCAGTCCTTGGTAGGACGTAAGACCAGTATAGTCATGTTCGGTTAAGAAAACCTTTGTCCCCGAGAGTGGTCAGGTTAGAGAAAACCTATCATTGTGACGGCAGTCCTTGGTAGGACGTAAGACCAGTATAGTCATGTTAGGTTAAGAGTTTGAATTTGTGAAGTTAACGTGGCCGTTCTTCGTAAGTCCAGTTAAAATATGAAAAATTGTCCTCTGGCGATCAGGAATGACATAAGTCCATTAGGTTTCGTTAGATTTGTCCTTTGGCCGTCCGGCGTGACGTAAGACCATTAGGTTTTGTGAGACTCGTCATTTGGCAGTCCGGAATGACATAAGTCCATTAGGTGAGACTTGTCCTTTGGCCGTCCGGAATGATATAAGTCCATTAGGTTTCGTTAGATTTGTCCTTTGGCCGTCCGGCGTGACGTAAGACCATTAGGTTTAGTGAGATTATGTCCTTTGGCCGTCCGGCGTGATGTAAGACCATTAGGTTTTGTGAGATTCGTCCTTTGGCAGTCCGGAATGATATAAGTCCATTAGGTTAGACCCGTCCTTTGGCAGTCCGGAATGACATAAGTCCATTAGGTGAGACTTGTCCTTTGGCCGTCCGGCGTGACGTAAGACCATTAGGTTTTGTGAGATTCGTCCTTTGGCAGTCTGGAATGACATAAGTCCATTAGGTTAGACCCGTCCTTTGGCAGTCCGGAATGACATAAGTCCATTAGGTGAGACTTGTCCTTTGGCCGTACGGCGTGACGTAAGACCATTAGGTTTAGTGAGATTATGTCCTTTGGCCGTCCGGCGTGACGTAAGACCATTAGGCTTTGTGAGATTCGTCCTTTGGCAGTCCGGAATTACATAAGTCCATTAGGTTAGACCCGTCCTTTGGCAGTCCGGAATGACATAATTCCATTAGGTGAGACTTGTCCTTTGGCCATCCGGCGTGACGTAAAACCATTAGGTTTAGTGAGATTATGCCATTTGGCCGTCCGGCGTGACGTAAGACCATTAGGTTTAGTGATATTATTCCCTTTGGCCGTCCGGCGTGACGTAAGACCATTAGGTTCGGTGAAAATTGCCCTTTGGCCGTCCGGCGTGACGTAAGACCATTAGGTTTAGTGAGATTATGCCCTTTGGCCGTCCGGCGTGACGTAAGACCATTAGGTTTCGTGAGATTATGTCCTTTGGCAGTCCAGAATGACATAAGTCCATTAGGTTAAAATTGCCCCTTTGGCCGTCCGGCGTGATGTAAGACCATTAGGTTAGGTTAAAATTGTCCTTTGGCAGTCCGGAATGACATGAGTCCATTAGGTTAAAATTGTCCTTTGGCAGTCCGGAATGACATAAGTCCATTAGGTTAAAAATGTCCTTTGGCAGTCCGGAATGACATAAGTCCATTAGGTTAGACCTGTCCTTTGGCCGTCCGGTGTGACGTAAGACCATTAGGTTTTGTGAGATTCGTCCTCGGCAGCCCTTGGTAGGGCGTAAGACCAGTATAGTCATGATTAGGTTAAGAAAGCCTTTGTCCCCCGAGAGTGGCCAGGTTAGAGAAAACCTATCATTGTGACGGCAGCCCTTGGTAGGGCGTAAGACCAGTATAGTCATGATTAGGTTAAGAAAGCCTTTGTCCCCCGAGAGTGTCCAGGTTAGAGAAAACCTATCATTGTGATGGCAGCCCTTGGTAGGGCGTAAGACCAGTATAGTCATGATTAGGTTAAGAAAGCCTTTGTCACTCGAGAATGGCCAGGTTAGAGAAAACCTATCATTGTGACGGCAGCCCTTGGTAGGGCGTAAGACCAGTATAGTCATGACTAGGTTAAGAAAACCTTTGTCCCCCGAGAGTGGCCAGGTTAGAGAAAACCTATCATTGTGACGGTGGTCTGGAGAGACGTAAGACCAGTTTGTGTAGTCAACCCTCCGCCATGAGAAAAATTGACCAAATTGACCAATGTGGCCCGGCAGTCCTTAGTCGGACATAAGACCAGTTACCCTTGAGTCGACCCTCTCCGATAGAGCCTAGTCGATCGAGCCCAGCCTCTGAGCCATGCCCATTATTGAGCCTCTGAGCCATGCCCATTCCTTGAGTCGACCCTCTCCGATAGAGCCTATTCGATCGAGCCCAGCCTCTGAGCCATGCCATTATTTGAGCCTCTGAGCCATGCCCATTCCTTGAGTCGACCCTCTCCGATAGAGCCTAGTCGATCGATCTTAGCCTCTGAGCCATGCCCATTATTTGAGCCTCTAAGCCATGCCCATTCCTTGAGTCGACCCTCTCTGAATAGAGCCAAGTTGAGCAAGTCCGGCCTTTGAGCCATGCCTGTTTAGGAAAGGATGAATGAATATCCACCTAAGGCCCATTGGTTTGAGTAGCCTTAAAATCTCTCACCCGAACTACGTTAGGCTTGATTCCCTCGAATAGGGATACGTAAGAATCCTATACCTCTAGGTCCAGCCATAGAACAAATCGGCCAAGCCGTCCTCCCATCAGATTGGGATGCTTGTTTTGTCGACGACCCGGCTTTCTTCAAAATCGACGTTGCCGAGGGGCTCTGTAAGTACCCCAATCTGAAATTGACCTACCTTAGAGGAATTTTTGGTACCATTTAGGGATAAACCTAGGGATGGCCAAAACCGGTTCCGGACCCGGTTCCGGTTCGGAACCGTCGGTTCCGGTTCGGAAAAAGGGTGACCCTGAACCGGCCCGCTCTTACCCCGGTTCCGGTTTAGCACAATCTGGTTCCGGTTCCGGTACGGTTCCGGTCCCCCCTTTAAAATTATTGAAAAACAAGGGATTTTCGGTCCGTTCCGGTCCGGTTCGGCATATATGTGACCATGAACCGCCCCGGATGCCTTGCAGTTCCGGTTCGTCCGGTTCCGGTTTCCTCCCCGGTTTGCTCTGGTTCCGGGCTTTTCCGGTCCGGTTTTCCGGTTCCGGTTCGGTTTGGCCATCCCTAGATAAACCAATGGACCAGGACCTCACTAGGATAAACCTAATATTCCAGGACAGAACTGGAATTAAACTTAGAAAATCCAGAAGCTCGCCAAGTCGAGTCATACGGATGGTTTGGGCACATGAGGTCCCTAGCCGTACGGCTATGTTGGGCACCCTCAGCCTCTATAAATTGAACCCCATGCTGATCATTTTAGGGGGGGGGGAGAATATTGTTTAGATATGGGAAACTCTGCAGAAATTGTGTCTGGAGAGAGATCACCATTATAATTGAGTGAAGGAAAGGAAGATAGACTAGAACCATCATAGGTGAGGTCCCCTTCCCCATCTTCTCTTCATCTCAACTCTATTTTGCTTTGTTAATAATATTACTTGTTCTTATTTACATTCTTGTAAGACTTGTCCTCTCAAGCATATATATATTATATTACTACAAGACTTGTCATTTCAAGCATATATATCTTATATATATATATATATATATATATATATATATATATATATATATATATATATATATATATATATATATACACACACACACATATAATATGAATTAAACCATGAGCATGATTCAAGGTGCCCTTCATACTTTGTGTGAAAGAGGTTCAAACCTAAGGATGATCATGGTTTGATTTATTTGTTCTAAATGGTTTAAAGATCTCTTTATCAAGGTGAAAGCTCATGTCTTTACGTTAGTATTCCACAAACTAGGTCATGATGATCATGTTGGGGGATAAAGGCTCAATGTTTATCATCCCAACCTTGATCTAGCCAAAAAATGCCTATGATTGGGTCATAAAGATTGGATCTTTATGTTGTTCTTGTTGTCCCTCAAGGTTAATCTTTCATAAAAAGTCCATTTTGATGGTAAAGTTTCAATCTTTACTCATCAAATGTCAATTTTGGCCCAAAGGGCATGCTCACCACCTTTCTCAAAACTTCCCCAATGATTGCTTTGATCACACCCAAAACCTTTGTTTTTGGTGTCTAATTTGTGATCAATGACATAGGGATGATCAAATCCATGTTTTTGTTAAAAGAAAATAACTGAAAATGATCATTTCAGTCCAGTTTCAGCAAGAACACTCTGTTTTGCCTGACACTAGATAGTTTTCTAATAAAATGTCAAAAATCCCTTGAATGCCCTCCCGATCCGTACGGCTACTTTGGCCGGGGAGTGCATTTTTTAGTTTCTTCCTTTTTTGGTCAGAATGTTTGCAAAATAACCCTTTTCTGTTAAATAACTAACCAGTTTTGCTAAAAGTCAGTTTCTCCCATTTTTGAAACGCACACACACACACATGCACTTTGTTAACTAAGGTTAGGGAGACTCGGTCCTATCCGAGGCGACTTGGGTGACGTAAAACTCTTCCCAAGGCGTAACCTTGTTGGGAATTTAGTGCTACCCCGTTACAATCTAGATCAAGAACAATAAAACCCACAGGCACAATATGAGAGAATCACACACACAAGAATACAAGAATTGTTTACCCGGTTCATTCAACACATGAACTACGTCTGGGGGCAATTTCCAAGTCAATATATTATTAGACACCTTCTAATATGTTGCTACAATGTGTTCTAGGTCGTATCAATGCTTATATAGCAGTACAAGAAAGATCTAAATCAATAAAGAAGAGATTGTGTCAAAATAGGAAACAAATCAGCCCAGCCGGCATACCAAGCGCCCGCTTGCATCCACCCAGGCGCCCGCTTGAATTTATTTCCCCAGGCGTGCTAACGAACTGCCTGCTAGAGCGTCCGCTTGGCCCTAGGCAGGCGCCCGCCTGGTCCTCCGCTCCTCCTCCGGATTGAACCCCTTTTGATCTCCACCAACTCCCCCGACTTAGACTCCTTTTCTTCCTCATAGTTTAGGACTCCAATCCTAACAATCTCCCATGCGCAGCGGAATTTAGCATTTAAAATTTATGAAACCCAAAAGCCCATAGATCTGTTCATATGATTAAATCAAATACAACGATATGAATAGAGGAAAAACTAACCCTTGTGACTTTGAATTCTAGCTTTGATCTTGGTGGAGATTTGAAGCTTGATCACAATGAAAGTAAAAACACAAACTTTGAAGGTGATGAGCTTCACCCTCTAGCGGTATCCACACCACGAACGAATATCAAGGAGCTTCTTGATCTTGGTTGCTAGACCAAAATTATGAAACACACTTTCACAATTTAATATGACTATATGGAATTTTATTTGTGTATTATTTTGTTCTTCAATCAAAGGATGTCTTGGAACAAAATAAACTCTCTCAAACTCTTTTGAGACTCACACAAACATTGGGGAAGAGTGTTGGCCGAATTTGATCTTTTATACACAAGTAGGACATATTCCAAATAGGAAACTTGTGTAAAAAATCGTCCAAAATTCGTTTCCTAATCAAATTAGGAATCTGCCCCCGACAGTACTGTGCGGCCGCCCAAACTGAGGCGTGCGGCCATCCAAAACCATGTGCGGTCGCCCAGCCCTTTTGGGCGGTCGCCCAAACAGCCCAGAAAATCCAATTTTCCAAAATTTCCAATATAGTCCTTATTTAGAATTCGTTCTATTGTGTGTGACCCTCTAGGATTATACTAAGTTGGCAATGGGTTCAAACATGAAACCATAAGATATGATTAGGTTCTAGCAAACCGTCATACCTACCCAAATAGTATAACTAGATACAAGTTCGCATTCCTTTAGAATATGTCACAATCCTTTTGTCCACAATGTCATTGAACACAAGTCATGGTCAACAAGTCAACTTGTTTTGTTCAATACTTTCTCGATTCCGAATATGTTGATAATCCAAATGACATTGATCCAATCAATTCATTTGAGTCCGGCCGAACATTTCATCAACATCATTCCTACGAGAGGCCCAAGCTTGTCATCTCTCCTTGGAGGGACAAATCCATTTAGCTTATTATTCTTCCCTACGTGAATCCTGATTATGCCAATCATACCCTTTATAACTACCGTGTTAAGGTAGCATTTGAATATGTCAAACATAATGTTCATCAAGTGGAAGACTATAATAACTTCATGTCTAAGGATTCAAATGACATAACTAATATGAGATATATGTTCGACATAGACCATGACATAAATCTCATACAGCGGGTCATGTCCAGTACCTTGTTCCAAACAAGTACCCATAAATCTAACATGATCATCCCATGATCATTTAGTCTTTATACTATTGCTAACAAGTACTAGGGATGGAGATTATTATAAGTAAACATGAACAACAATAATAATCAAAACATCTCTTTATTGATATGAAATAAATGATAACAATTACAATGTTTATTAAACGTGCCTAGGGCACCACTACCAACACGACATCTTCGCATTCGCAAACCTCTTTATCAAATGCACCTTATTGATATTAGACGGCTTCTCATAGATGTCTCACAGCATCTGTAGCAACCCCACCGTTGTCTTGGCCTCCATCGCGTTCCGTGCAACGTCGTCGGTTAGAGCGCTCCTCACCGCTCCTAACGCCTTCCGATCTAACGTATCCCAATTCCCTTGTGACATGTCTTCGGGTTTCGCCTTTAAGGGTTTATGAAGATCCTTACAATAAAGGTAATCTTCAACCCTTATCCTCCAAAACGTGAAATTCACACCGTTGAATTTCTCGATTTTGTTCTTCATCTTGATTACTTCACAAAGTCCCCAAGAATGTGATTCAAAATTAATCAACTAATGAAACTTTGAATCCTCCTAACCAGGCTCTGATACCAGTTGTTGGGAATTTAGTGGTACCCCGTTGAAATCTAGATCAAGAACAGTAAAATCCACAAGCACAATATGAGAGAATCACACATACAGGAACACAAGAATTGTTTACCCGGTTCGTTCAACACATGAACTACGTCCGGGGGCAATTGCCAAGTCAATATATTATTAGACACCTTCTAATATGTTGCTACATGTGTTCTAGGTCGTATCAATGCTTATATAGCAGTACAAGAAAGATCTAAATCAATTAAGAAGAGATTGTGTCAAAATAGGAAACAAATCAGCCCAGCCGGCATACAAGCGCCCGCTTGCATCCACCCAGGCGCCCGCTTGAATTATTTCCCCAGCGTGCCAACGGACTGCCTGCTAGAGCGCCCGCTTGGCCCTAGGCAAGCGCCCGCCTGGTCCTCCGCCCAGAACTCCTCCTCCGGATTGAACCCCTTTTGATCTCCACCAATTCCCCCGACTTAGACTCCTTTTCTTCCTCATAGTTTAGGACTCCAATCCTAACAAACCTGACCTCCTAACTAATAGAATCTCTAACCTTTCAATTTGTTGGGTTAAATAATTAACAAATATGGCGACTTCGTTATGTTTTTGCGTGATAACCGTGTTTGGCGTTTCGCCCCCATACTCGTCGCGTTTCCCGAGCGGGGCGGGATCCTTACAACGGGTACTCAAGAAAACAGATCCACTCAGAAGAGACGCAATCAGAAGTGAGACTCGAATTAGGGTTCATAAACTCCACCCCCTTTGGAAAATCTTTGTTTTTCCTCAAAGTATCAATGCTAGACAAAGATAACTCAGATCTCTCATTATCAGGTTGTTTAAGTAAACCTAGACATACATAACCTTTAGGTAATACTACGCCCTGATCTACAGCGACCTCACTCATCTTAACAGAAAAAGGAAATCAAGAAATTAAAAAAAGAAAGCAAGGAAGACTCACCGTGCTTCAAGATGATTTCTCTCTCTATTTCTTCCAGGGTAAATAAGGGATCAATTTCAAAAGCGTGATTTAAAGGAAAAGACCTGACTGTTCAATAACCCTGCCATAACTCAAGTACCTAGAATCATGTTTGCCTATGACTGTCACATCCACCGCCCAAATTGAAGAGATTGGAAGCCAGCAGTTAATTAATTTTTGACTAAAAAAATCTTTTAACTCAAAAATTGAGGGCAATTGTTTGGGATGGAAAAAATCACACTGTATCATTACAACCTGGGTTTACAACTTGAACTACATTTTGCAGGTAAAGTTCCACGATCCTATTTTTCAGGAGTTTGTTATGAACGTGGAAGAATAAAGACTCAATCAACGACATGAGTCAATTATATTCAACAAACGACATGATGATCAAGCACGTCCGATACTCAATAAAGACTCTGAGATATTAGGGAAAAGGTAGCTAGTTAGTTATCTTTATTTTGGTATTTAAAGGGAACAAACACTGTAATTCACACACTCACTCCGTTGTTACAATCTCCCTCTCTCAACTTTGTTTGATACACTAAAAAACATTATTAAAATTACATGTTTGAGGTTTGATGCCGACAAGCTAGTTGCTCAAGGGCTTTCCTCATTAAATATTGTGTCGTTACATCTTGAATTTCAAGTTCTTTATTCCATTAGCACTCAATTCCATCACTTTAGTTAAGTTGCTGAAATTTGACTAAAACAAACGCAATAGAAAAACTAGTTTCCAATCATTGAATTTGTTTTTACGAATTTTAACTTGTAAAATAAGGAATTTTAAGGTCAAGCCTCATATCTCGTGCATATTTTGTATAACAACACTATTAAAAACTAACATCTTAAAATGGAACAGAGGGAGTATTAGGGTGTAAGTGTTCGGTTTGGTTCGGTCTGGGACAAATTAGAGGCCGAGCCACTATTCATCCGTTTGGGAAATTCTCAGACTGAACCAAACCACAATTTTTTTTTAACTGAAGCAAACCAAACCACAATGGTTTGGTTCGGTTTGGTTCAGACCGTGATCTAGATTGTAGTTTAGACTATGGTCCAGATTGTGGTTCAAACATCTATTCTGACTTTTGTCTATACCACAATTTAGACCATGGCTTAGACTGCAACACATTATCATATTTGTTTAAGAAATTTAGTGATTATGGAGAAAGAGCGACGGGGACCAGAGGAAGAGGGAGGGATGCGGGAGGTACGTCTTAAGAGAAAAATCAGATGAAGAAGAATACTATAGGAACAAAGAAGCCAAAGGAAGAGAACACACTATACAAGTCCGCAATGAAAAAACTTGATCAACTATGTGCCGCAATAAATGTAACAAACGATGATATGTATATATTGAATATGATGCAAAACGAGTGTTAGGAATAGTCTAATGTAATGTATACTTTTTAATAATACAACGAGAGATATAAATTAGCATATTATAAATTAATATATGTGGTCTGACTGTTCGATCTGGTGGTTCGTTTTGGTGGTTCGGTCTAGCGGTTCAGTCTCACGGTTTGGTTTGGTTTGGTTTGGTTCAGTCTGGAGGGATCAGACCGCAAACCAAATTAAACTATGTAGTTTACTAATTTTTGAGACTGAATTGAATCAGTCATACTTAAAAACCGAACCAAACAACATTATATAATTTAATTGAATCGCAATCTAGACCGAACCGCTTATACACCAAGGAGTAAAACCAATTTTAAGAGGCCCATTTACCGCTCTACGAAGCCTATATAAGAAGTTAATGGAGTGACATAGAAGTAGATGGGCTCTTCCTTTGTAAACCGTAAGAATCTTTCATTACTTGGGCCTTTGGTGGGCTTGATTTTTAGTCAGAATCTAACTGCGTCAGATCTAAATCTAATGATGAATAAGTTAACAATCTCAGTTGAATAGTGGGGGTCCTTAATATAAATAGCTACTTCAAAATCAGTCAATAGGATCATGAACCGAGACACTCCACGTTCAAATCATCCCTACCAAATTAATTTAGTGACTTGTCCCAAAATAATTAATTGCATTTGAGTTATGAAAAAAACTTTGGTCTCACACGTGACGAGTTTCGTTGACAAAGTAAATACTTTGACTCCTCTTATGGGCAGGACCCATTTTCTCTTTTGTCAAGACCGTCTCATGTGTGATACTGTCTCACACAAAAAACTTCCTCTTGAGTTAGTAAT
Source organism: Campanula takesimana (assembly GCA_026119855.1). Taxonomy (NCBI): domain Eukaryota; kingdom Viridiplantae; phylum Streptophyta; class Magnoliopsida; order Asterales; family Campanulaceae; genus Campanula; species Campanula takesimana. The sequence goes on from JAOWBW010000996.1 coordinate 91,363, forward strand.
ATTTTTTAAGGAGATTTATGACTACCTCCTCCCTAAAGGTTTTTTTGTTGTTGTTTTTTTGTTGTTTATCTGAAGAAACTTTGAATAATAATTATTGGTTAATATAATTGTCTTAATGAAAATCTAAAACTTTTCATTGGTACACCATTATAAATACGATCAATAACAAGCTTTAGATTTTCATTAAAATAATTAAATGAACTTATAATTATTTCTCAAAGTTCCTTTAAACAAAACCAAAAAGACTAAGAACCATAAATTAAACCAAGACATAAAGAGTAGAGCTTTGAACCCTAGGCCCCCTGAACCAGATCATAAACCCATAAGAACTCAAGCTGAGATGAAAATTCCATATAAACCCAGAGCTAGTTAAAGGACAAAAATACCCTCACTTCCCAAGCCCACATCCCAGCCCACTCCTGCCTCACCAATCAGGCCCATATTCCGGCTCGGATCCCTCAGCCCAGTTCCACTCTTATAATTAGAGTATAAGAGTCATTTTTTTTTTCACTTTTTCCAACTTTTAATAAAAAAAAATATTTTTGGTCAAATCCGGTCAAACTCTCATAAGTGACGTACAAGACCAGTTCTACTCTTATAATTAGAGTATGAGAGTCATTTTTTTTTTTTCACTTTTTTCAAGTTTTAATAAAAAAATAAATAATATTTTTTGGTCAAATCCGGTCAAACTCTCATAACTGACGTATAAGACAAGTTCTACTCTTTATAAGACTCATTTTTTTTTCACTTTTTCAACTTTTAATAAAAAATTAATAATATTTTTTTAGTCAAATCCGGTCAAACTCTCATAAGTGACGTATAAGACCAGTTCCATTCTTATAATTAGAGTATAAGAGTATTTTTTTTTCACTTTTTCCAACTTTTAATAAAAAAAAATAAATAATACTCCCCCCGTTCCGGGTAAGTTGTAACAATTTGCATTTTAGGCATTCCACTTAAGTTGCAACAATGGCAAATAAGGAAACTCTTTATTACTTTTATAATCATCCACTCATTCTCTCTTCCTCCCAACCATTCATTATTCTCCATTCATTCTCTCTCATCGTCCCAACCACTCATTACTCTCCTTTCTTAATTTTTGTGCTTCCCCTTCCATGATTCAACTTACCGGAACGGAGTGAGTATTTTTTGGTCAAATCCGGTCAAATTCTCATAAGTGACGTATAACACCAGTTCCACTCTTATAATTAGAGTAAAAGAGTCATTTTTTTCACTTTTTCCAACTTTTTATAAAAAAATATAATATTTTTGGTCAAATCCGGTCAAATTCTTATAAGTGACGTATAAGACCAGTTTCACTCTTATAATTAAAGTATAATAGTCATTTTTCACTTTTTCCAACTTTAATAAAAAAAAATAGTATTTTTTGATCAAATCTGGTCAAACTCTCATAAGTGACGTATAAGACAAGTTCCACTCTTTATAATTAGAGTATAAGAGTCATTTT
>JAOWBW010000996.1:92930-258203 GCA_026119855.1 Campanula takesimana
TTCATCAAGAACGAAGATGAGCCTTGTGTATACAAGAAGATTAGTGGAGCATAGTAGTGTTAGGCCCAATTGGTAGGAAAATAGGCTAGAGGGGGGGGGGTGAATAGCCTAATTAAAACTTTTTCAAAGAAACACTTTTATAAATGCAAAGTCACTTATCAGATTGCAAACTATTATCAGTAAGCGCAGCGGAGAAGATATGACTTGTTTTAACTCACACAAAATCAGTTTATAAAAAAGGTTTTGAGAGCTTGGTTTGAACACAAAGTAGTTTCTAAAAGTTCAATGCAGTTTCAAGAGATTGGTCAATGGAAATGATGATGAGTCAGCAAGAACAGTAATGATTTGCCGGTGATAGAGTTCCAACCGGCAAGGACAGTAAGTAACAGAGGACACAGAGATTTGGAGAGGTTCACAGTGTAAATACTGCTACGTCCTCTACCAAGTTTGGTCAGAACTTGGATTTGGGTTAAGAGCACTATTAAATATCCCTAGTCTATTACAAGAGCGGCTTTGCCGGATACAAAGACTAAATTCTAGAGATAGTTTAATGAATCGTAAAGCAAATATCTGACCAAGTGTATTTGAGCGGCAAGTTCAAAAGAACTTATCTCACTCAGGTGGGTGTGTGAAAACTCAGACAACGTATTCCTTAAAATAATCTAGTTCGGGAATACTAACAGTGTTGTAGAGTTTGTGCACAAGTGTATGTCCTATTAAATGATCTAATGATTATCTGGACAAGGAATGTTTGAGCTTCAATGAATGCTGCAAACAACCAACTCTCTTCAATGCACTAAAATCACCAACCTTCTTCAATGCACTGAGTCCTCTATATAGGAGGAGTTAATGTCTTAGCTTGTTGAAGAAGGATAACATTTGAATTTCCAGCTGGGTAGGTGAGGAGCATTTAATGCAGTATCCTTGGCATTAATGGCGAAGATACGCGTGCCTTAAAAGTCTGATGGGTAAAGACCCCTTTGTCTCAACCGGTTACCTGCAAAAGCAAGTAGAGACAGAGTATAGCTAAAAGTAGCTATGTGTCAGACGGCGTAGAAATCATTACAGAGCAGGTAAACTACTTTATAATAAAACAGTATAGAGACAATCAGCAAGGTTGACTTTAATGAAATGATGTCACCTGACTGACAGTGCAGACTGTCTATTATATCGGCATGTTGTTGATCGGCAACTTCTGTATCAAGTTGATCGGCATGGAGTTGATCGGCAACTTGTTAACTGGTCTGCTGATTTGCTTCCTCTTGCTGGTTTGTCTTGTTGAAGAGTTGAAATACACCTGTGCTGATCACAAAGGATCCTAAGGGCACCTTAAAAAGGTTCTAATAAAATTGGGGGACCCTAAGTGTAGACATGATTGGGATTAAGTAATTCTAGGACCTAGGTATCTATTTGAACAACAATCTCCTCCTAATTACTTAAGTCCAATCACCCTTAAAGCTAAAGACATCTCTTATCTTAGGGAAAAGATTTCTAAGGATATCTAGGTATAACCAAATCCTAAGGTAAGTCACACTAGATGTCTAATGCAAAAGGTGGATTCACCAAAATAAATGGTGAAGCCGGTTCAAGGAATCGGCAAGAGTGATGATCTGCAAAAGGAAATAGCACAGAATAATGCAGATAACAACACAAATATAAGAAAAACATATTAGCACAATAAAAATTTTATAAGCAAAGAAATTTGTCTGTGAAGGTCTTCAATAAGATATCTACATCATAGGCTATGTGACTCAAGGATCAGCAGCTGGAGGATCAGAAATCTTGGGATCTGCTGCTGGAGTTGAGTCCTTTGTAGATTCAGTCTTCCTAGCCTTCTTCCTTGCTCTTTCTTCTTTTCTTTCAGCTTTCCTCTTTGCTTTGCTCTGTCTTCTCTGCGCACTTTCCAATCTTTCAGACAGCATCTTGTTGTTGGCTTCAAGAGCAGCTATCTTCAGATTAGCTTCGGCAAGGGCAGCTTTGGTCTTAGACAATTCTGCTTCAAGTCTTCCCATATCTCTTATCTGCAGCCTCTGATTATCAACAAGATTCTGTTGAATGTTATGAGTTGTCCCCAAGGATTCAGAAAGAGCCATAAACGCTCGTCTCTATCAGCAAGGAGAGCTTTCAATTCTTGAACCAGAGTATTCTCCTCCTCCTGATTGGACTTACGTAGACGCTTAACCAGGTCTTTATGAACATCCTTAACCAGGTCACCAACAGAAAGAGCCATATCACCAACATCAGCACGAGTGGCAGGCACTTGCTGATTTGTGAAATCGCCTTCACTAAACTTCAAATACTCATACAGACTGTTGACGATGGTCGGCTGGAAAATACTGGCAGACGTCGGGAGCACTATTGAAGGGATAAAATCTTCATTATTCAGATCAGCATCTTCAATAAGCACATCATCAGTCATCATCTCATCATCAGAGGAGATCAAGATCGGCTGAGATGGAGAGGGAGGAACAGGAGCAGCCGGAATAAGTAAGAACCATTGAAGGGCAGCATCATCAGCAGAAGAGAAGAAATCGGCAGGGACAAAAGTTGAGACAATGAGATCATCAGAATCATCGGCACGACAGATCGGCAAAGAAAAGCAGGATGAACTATAACGGCACGATCAGTCGGCAGCAGAAACATACCACTGTCTTCAAGTGAAAGGAAGGTAGCCAAGATTAAGTTCAAGTAAGCACGACCTTCAAGAATCATAGTCATTAACCCGGCATTCATCAGCCTTGAGGTATAGACTAGATGATCGGCACGCTGACGAGGATGGAATAATGGCAGAGTCATAGCCAAAGCGGCAGACTTGATTAAATAAAGAAGGCCACGAGGATTGGTATGCCTAACTTCAATGATGTCAGTCAGCAGATCATTGATCATCAAGCAGCTTCTCATCCATCCATTTGTAGTAATGCACACTTCAGTTGGAGAAGGCCGGGAAGGGTAGATTCACCTCTAATCTTTATCTGTCCTGGTCTAGATCGAATTGGATCATAGACCACTTTCTTCTTAAGTCTAGAAATCCGAGGAGTCTTTCCCTTTGTACGAACAATGTCATCATCATGAGAATCCAGGGAAGATAGATTGGACTATCACTGGTAGAACCTCCTGGAGAGAATTTATGCTGGTGACATGAGGGTGGTCTTTGCCGAAGGGAGTGGACATTTGCCTAAGGTATACTTGAAGGATAACCTTGGATGAACAGTGAAGAGAGGCTGTCCAAATTTGTTGGAGGGGATAGATGCATTGGAAGTGTACCAGTTGGAGCACATCATATCCTTCCCATTGAGAAAATAATCATAGCTGGGTGGTGGAGAAGTATCAACAGCATCAGGATCAACAAAGGCTTGTTCTCCAACCACCATGTAATCAGCAGGATCTATCTCATCGGCATGATTTACATCGGCACGAGCAGCAACAGGAGCCGGTAAGAGAGGGATGATAACGGACGGCAAGCTGAACAAAGGCTGATGAAGAATCTCTTCAAACTGTAGACTAGCAGCAATGTCAGCATCATATTAGGAGTACTATCATCAGCACCTCCTCCCAACTCCACAACCTCCTTGATTCCAGTAGGAGGAACAATCTGTATTTCAGGGGTGACTGATATTAACTGAGTGTCTGTAGTTTTCTCAGTAAGATGAGTGTCAGCAGTTGTCTCATTAGTCACTTTTTCAGCAAGTTCTCCTCCTGAAACAGATACATCCAACTGTTGAGTGTCCATAGTTGTCTCAACTGGAGCAGCAAGGTCGGCAGATAGACCCATCAGAGGTTGAGTGTCTGAAGTTTGCTCAACATGAAATTCCACTATAGAATCACCGGAATGCCTTCCTTCAACACTACTATCACCTCAAGTACAGACTCTGCAAAGACTTCAGTAGTGGAAGCTTTAGTCATGACAGTTCTGATTGGCATCTTGTCACTATCTGTTGTAACTGAAGTGGAAGGAGAGTCAGCAGCAGCTTTGTGAGCACAAACCAAATCACCAAACAAATCAGCACCATCATCATTATCAGCATCAGAATCACCGTCAGCAGAGTCACCATCGGCAATAAAAGAATTATCAGCAGCATCTACATCATCGGCAGAATGAACATCGGCATCAGATAAAGTCTTGCTGCTGCTGGGAGAAGGAGCTTGAGCAGATGGATCGGCAAGATTTTCGGCAGCTAGGCGATCGGCATCTTGCTTCAGCAGAAATTCATTGGATTTGTCAATCAAGTCCATAGTGACTTTCTTGACTGATCTGAAGAAGTGAGCATTGAGAGGACTGTCAGCAGGAGCCTCGTCATCATTGTAGGTCAGAAGATCTTCATTATTCTCCATTCTGCCTATCTGATAAGGATCAAACTCTGTGAATTGAGAGAGCTGATTAAAAGTCCTGGCGTAGATAATCCATACATCCTGAACCATCATATCTTGTCTAATTCTGTCTTGAAAGAGATAGATCTGGTTCCAGGAAAGTGGTAGGAATTCAAAATACCGACCAAAATTGAGCTTTTAGTTCAGCCTCTTTCAACTGCTTGAACTTTGATAGAGGTACAAACTTCTCTTTCCACATATCAGTCCGTCTGTCCAAACTCCTTTGATCAACATAATCAGCAGGATTTCCGGGAGTGACAGTGTCTTTCATCTCTTCATGAAACTGAAGAAGACGACGAATAAAGGGAGGCAGATGGTCAATCGGAAAGACCCATTTCTTGTTCAAGACCTTGTTGGTGAAGGACCAAGGATTCTTGTAGAAGGTGTGGAAGGTTGGGTTTCTGATTGGAGCGCATTTCCTAGGAGTCTGAGACTTGAGCTTCTCAATGACATCCTCAATACTTTTGCCATCGGCAAAGTCATCAGTGAATTCTTCATCAGGAATTTCAACCTTGACAGCAGGATCGGTAGATAGGGAAGCACCGGCAAGATGAGCAGGGGCAAACCTAATTAGCTTAGCTCTGGGATCAGCAGGAGGAATAGTGGAAGAAGGAACTTCATCGGCAAGCTTCACCTTCTTTGTCACCACTTGATCGGCAACCTTTATCAGTTTCCTTTTCTTTGGAGCACCAGGAGTAGAATCGGCAAGAATCCTATCTGTTGAAGTAGCAGGAGTAGAGACTGCTGCTGATTGAGAAGCAACTGAAGGAATGGTCTTTGCCTTTTTCTTCCTTTTAGAAACAACAGGTGCAGGAGCAACAGAAGGGGCATCGGCACTGGAAGCATTCTTTGAAATCCTTTTCCAATCCTTAGCATCAAAGAACTTCAACCTATTGAAAGGCAAGCTGGATGGAAAGCGATCGGCAGCCACTACATTGGCATTTCTCCTCAGAATCATACTTATCAACAGATAATGGCATCCTTTTCCAGGATTGGCCTTGTTCTTCAATCTGTCAGAAGCCCACTTATCAGCAGCCGTAGCGATAATCCTGAATATGTAGGCACACCAGTTGAACTCAATCTGCAGAACAATGGCGGCCATAGCTTCAAATTGCACATCAGTAATATTGCTGTGGGATCCAGATCGGCAAATGAGACATCTATCAACTATCTCAGCCAAAGCATAGTATCTTCGGGGATAATGAATCTTCAGATGATTAGTGCCACTAAGCCTTGTGCCAGCACCTCTCATGATAATCCAAGCCTTATCCAGTTCCTGCTCATCAACTAGAGCACTCAACCCTTCATTCCCAAGATTGGGAAAAACTTCAGAGATAGAAGAGGGAGAAATAGAGATCTGCACGCCCAAAACAGTAGAATTGATGGAGACGATAACGGAGGAATCAGCACGAGCGCGGACAACAGAAGAGTTGGTGAAGAATTCTTTGACAAGATCCACAAATACTGAACTAACTCCTGATGGAGTGATGAACGAATCAAGCAAGGACCCAATAAGAAGATTCTTCAAGAAAACCCCGTCGGCTTCGTCGTTGAAGTAGTCGGAGTCAACATAGCCTCCGTAGATATCTTTTTCACCGGACATTGTCTGCAAAATTACTCAAATAACTCTCAATGTTAGAAATAAAGACAAATCAAACCATAGATGATTAGAAATGAGCAGAGAATAAACATTAACACTTACCAGATTATGAATAGATGAACAAATAAAACGATGAATTGGTAATCTGGAAAGAGGAGAGATAGAGAGAATAGAGAGCAGAGAGAAAAATGGCGGAGAAAGAGCTTAATGGAATTTTGAAAGGCGTTATATATGTTATGGGGGAGAGAGAGAATATGAAAGGGCAAGGGAGAGAAATAACTGTACCTTTTGTCTCGGAGACCGTGCGCACGCAAAAATTAATGCGCACACAAATCGGTAAGGTGAACAGTTAAAAGTAAGAGGGAGAAAGGGTAAATTAGTCAAAAATAAAATAGAAGTGATGATGACCTGTTTACCTGCTGATGTATCGCATTAAATGGAATACATCTTGACACGATTTTGGATAAGAAAGGTACACACACGTGTCAGGGAGAAAGTGTGACCGATGTACCTTTGATTTGATTGCTTACGTCATGTGTCAGGAATCTTAACTTTTGCAGAGACGTGCTGATTTGATTTCATTAATCGGCATGATAATTGAATCGGCAAGATAGCTTGAATCGGCAAAATATTGAATCGGCAAGATATATAGATAGAATCGGCAAGATGATTTTGACAAAATTTTCGATCGGTAAGATTTTGTCGGCATGTTCGTAGTCGGCAAGATAATTTGATGCTCTGCTGATTTGATCGGCAGACTATCACAAAGTAGCAAAGTTAGCGCAATTTTAACCATAAAAATCAATCATACCTAATTCACCTCTGAGGAATTCAAATCTTTTCTGATCCAAGGGCTTTGTTAGTATGTCTGCTCTTTGGAAATCGGTATGGACTTTGAGCAGCACAACATTCCCTTTTTCAACATGTTCCTTCAGGAAGTGGTATTTGATGTCTATGTGCTTGGTTTTGGAATGCATGACCGGATTGTTTGATACTGAAATTGCTGATTGGTTGTCACAATAGATGGGACATATTTGAGATGGTACTTCATAGTCAACCAGCTGCTGCTTCATCCATAGAATCTGTGAACAGCAACTGCCGGCAGCTATGTACTCAGCTTCAGTAGTGGAAGTGGAAATTGATGCTTGCTTCTTACAGGACCAAGACACCAATCTATCACCAAGAAATTGGCAAGTTCCACTTGTACTCTTTCTGGTCACCCTACAAGCTGCAAAGTCTGCATCTGAATAACCTATAAGATTGAAAGATGAATCTCTTGCATACCATAATCCAAGGTTAGCAGTGCCACATAAATATTTAATAATACGTTTTACAGCCTGCAAATGGGATTCCCTAGGGTCAGCTTGAAACCTGGCACAAACACAAACAGCAAACATAATATCTGGTCTACTGGCAGTAAGATAGAGGAGTGAGCCTATCATACCTCGGTAGACAGTCATGTCTACTTTCTTACCAGACTCATCCTTATCTAAATGAATGTTAGTGCCCATCGGTGTGCTTTGAGAGTGAGCATTGTCAAAGCCAAACTTCTTGATAAGTTCTTTGGCATACTTGGCTTGACTGATGAATATTCCTTCATGGGTTTGTTTGACTTGCAGTCCAAGGAAATATGTTAGTTCACCCATCATGCTCATCTCGAACTTGCTCTGCATCAGTTTCTCAAATCTCTTGCAAAGGGATTCGTTAGTGGAACCAAAAATAATATCATCGACATAAATTTGAACAAACAATGAATGACCCTTATGCTTGGCAACAAATAAAGTAGTATCGATTTTACCTCGAGTGAAGCCTAAGCCATCGCTAAGTAAGAACTTAGAAAGGGTTTCATACCATGCTCTTGGAGCTTGCTTTAAGCCATAGAGTGCTTTCTTCAATCGGTAGACATGATCAGGCTTCTTGGAGTCCTCAAAACCTGGTGGTTGTTCAACATAGACTAGTTCTTGGAGTTCTCCATTCAGGAAGGCACTTTTCACGTCCATTTGATATAGCTTGAATTCCTTGAAGGCAGCATAGGCTAAGAAAAGTCTTATAGCTTCCAATCTTGCAACAGGAGCAAATGTCTCATCGTAGTCGATTCCTTCCTCTTGACGGTAGCCTTTAGCAACTAACCTTGCTTTGTTTCTAATGATTTTCCAGCTTCATCCAATTTGTTCCTGTAAACCCACTTAGTACCAATAACTTGCTGAGAAGTTGGTCTTGGCACAAGTTCCCATACTTTGCATCTTTCAAACTGATTCAGTTCCTCTTGCATGGCTTCAACCCAACCAGGATCGGCAAGAGCTTCTTCAGTCTTCTTTGGTTCTATATCGGAGACCATAGCAGATGAGAAAAGGCTTTCAGCAAATGCTCTACTAAGGTTCCTAGTTAATCTGGGACCAAAGACATCACCAATCACATTTTCTAATGGATGATCACGAACAGTTCTGACTTCTCTCGGCACATCTTGTCTTACTGATTCTTGTTGTAAGGATTCTAGAGGAGGATCAAGATCAGCAGAAGGTGTAGGAGAAGAACTTTGAGTGAGAGGTGGATGAAAGCTTGGAGGAATAGGTCTTATAACAGAAATTGGTTGAGGGCTAGATCTGTCTTCAGGATGATCAGCAGAGTTTGCATCGGCAAACGGATTATGAAATTCATCAGCAGGTTCTGGTTCTGCTGATGAAGGAAAATACGGAGCATCTGCTGATTCTTCTGCTGAAATGACTGGATCAGCAGCTGGTACTTGATCTGCAGGATTAGTATTACTGGATTCACCTGTCTCATGAGCACTAGACACATTAGTACTATTTGGAGCCTTGTCAGACTCTAACAAATCAAATTCATCAAAGGTTACATGAACAGATTCAACAATTTTCAAAAGTTTCTTATTGAAAACTCGAAAGGCCTTACTGTGTTTAGCGTATCCAACAAAGATTCCTTCATCAGCTTTCTCATCAAATTTACCTCTGTGCTCTTTTCCATTGTATAGCACGTAACATTTGCAGCCGAATATCTTGAAGAATCCAATGTTGGGAATTCTGCCTCTCCAGAGTTCATAAGGAGTCTTGTTAAGGAATTTGTTGATTAGAGATCTGTTCTGGGTGAAGCAGGCTGTATTGATCGCTTCAGCCCAAAAGTACTTCGGCAGCCTGGCTTCGGCAATCATGGTCTTACCAGCTTCAATGAGAGTTCTGTTCTTCCTCTCAACAACACCATTTTGTTGTGGTGTACCGGCAGCTGAGAAGTTGTGGTCTATACCATGATCATCACAGTACTGAGCAATACCATTGTTCTTGAATTCAGTGCCGTTGTCTGATCTCATACTGATGATATCGCTTTCTTTCTGAGTTTGTAGTAGTCTGAATAACTTGGTGGCAACAGCATAGGTGTCATCTTTGTGACTGAAGGTTTCCACCCAAGTATATCTAGAGAAATCATCTACTACAACCAAGGTGTATCTACTTCCCCCGATACTTGCTGTAGATGTGGGGCCAAATAGATCCATATGTAGCAATTGGAGGCACTTAGAAGTTGACATGCAGGGCTTGCTTCGGAAAGATGACTTATGTTGTTTTCCAAGCTGGCAGGCCTTGCATTTCTTTGCTTGATCAGCAGACACTTGAGGCAGACCGTTAACAAGATTTGAACCGGCAAGCTTGGATAGATATTTGAAGTTCAAGTGACTGAGTCTCTTGTGCCATAGCCATGAGTTCTCACTGATGTTCTTAGCTACAAAACAAACATTAGCAACACCAGTAATAGCACTTAAGTCTACTGCATAAATGTTACCTTTACGTTTGGCAGTGAGAAGAGTCTCATTGGAAGCAATGTCTTTCACATAGCAACTGGAAGTAGTAAATACGCATTGCATTCCTTTATCACAGAATTGTGATATTGATAGAAGGTTGTGTTTCAGACCATCCACTAGAGAGACCTTCTGTACAGTAACTGCACCTCTCTTGATGGTACCTATACCGACGATTTTTCCTCTGGCATTATCACCAAACACTACTGGGGGACCTGATGCTTCGATAGTATCGGCAAGAAGATCTGCAAATCCTGTCATATGTCTTGAGCAGCCACTATCTAGAATCCACAAATCCTTGCTTGCACCAGTTGAGGCCATGAAGCATTCCTGAAATAAAACGGTATGCTTATGGTCCCCCTTATTCATGGGTCCGAGGGTTAGTTCCTCTTTGGCAACCACATCTGGCCACCACTAGAGGATGTAACCTCAGTGGGTCCAGATAGATGCTTCAAGAGGCATTCATGAGCCTTGTGACCATAATCAAAACAATTAGAACATCTCACTTGACTGATAGGCTGTGGAGTCGGTAGAATATCATTCTGTTTAGTCGGTGCATCGGCAGAACTAGGGAATTGAGCAGGCACAAACTTAGTATGTTTAAAGGTGCCAGTGTTGCCTTTCTTTCCATTCTGTTTACCTTTGGCAGTTACCTTTTTAGGCACTTGTCCATCGGCAGCAGAGGAGGTCAGATCGGCAGCACTTGCTCTGCTGATGTATTCACCAAGAATACCATTATCGGCAGACTCAGTATCAGCAACCTTAACATATCTTTGTTTGTGCTTATCATTCCTTTTGTTCTGGTTCTTAGGATACTTCATTGCCACAGCACTGTATATTGGCTTAGCATCCTTATGCACTGAGTTAACAGGACTACATTCAACTTTCTCATCCTTTTTCTCGGTAGCACAAGTTTCAGTAGAGCTACTGCTGCTGGAATCAAATCCTAACCCAGATTGGTCCTTATATGACATTTGGGTCTGTAGGATAGTTTCAACAGCAACTCTAGATTTTGTGTAAGAATCAACAATCCTTGAGAGATGATTGTTTCTTTTCACAAGATCTTCGATCTGAGCTATCAATACTGCTACTTGGCATTTGAGATCCAGGTTTTCTTTCTTTAAAGAAGTAGACTCAAGCTCGTGTCTTTGAGAACTGAAAGTTCAGACATAAGCGAGCTATTCTCGTTAGAAATTCTTTTGAAATCAGCAGCCATCACTTTATGAACGCTACTCAGCTTCTCATGATCGATAAAAAGTTCATCCATTGTCTCTATCATTTCAGCTTTGGATATTTCAGGACAAGGATCAGCCAAAATTTTAGGAGCAGAGGCAATGGGTCCAGGAGAGAAGTCAGGTAGGGAAGAGATGGGTTTTGATATGTTTTTGGCAATGCTAGATTGTTCATTGAATAATAGTTTTCTGGTCATCGGTAAGGATTTTGATTTGTTGGTGGTGAATTGAGAAGAGTTACACTGGCCATAGAGTGAGGTTCCCACTTGGTGTACTTTGTATCCATATGGGTTTTCAGCTTTGACACTTATTTCTTTGAAGTGTGGTTGAGGTCTTCCAGCAGATTCTTCTTTGACTGGAGTTCTTGGTGGTGATGGATCTCGGTAGACTGGAGTCGGCAAGGATGATACATCGGCATCTTCCAAATCTAGGGCGACAAAACTTACATCGGCATCTTCATCTTCATCGGCATCTTCATCGGAATCAGTTTCACACCAAACCGGCAAGGCCTTTTCTGTGCTTTCATCGGCAACAAAGCTTCTAGACTTAGGATGTCTCTGGTTGAATGACTTCCTCATGTATTCATATTTTGGTTGAGGACATTTAGAAGCAAAGTGACCAGGTTTTCTGCAGTTGAAGCAGACCAGATCACCTTTGTTGTTCTTTCCATCGGTAGCACTAGTAGAGGGTTTATTGTAGCTTGCTGGTTTCTGAAATGGTGGTGTGAAGGATTTTGGTTGCTGGTAGTTTCCTTTCTGCATCCTTTTGAAGTCTTTAAACCTTTTGTAGTTCCTAGCGAAGGCGGCAAATTCGTCTTCTTCCATAGGTTTTTCTGAGGTTATTTCATGGGTATTGGAACTGCAGGATGTTTGAGGTGGATCTATAGGAGGGAATTTGTTTGAAGGAAAGGATATCTGTGACTGAGCTGATAGAGACAAGTTTTTGAAATTTTTGTCGAGAACGTTAAGTTTTTGCAGTTCTCTCTCATACAGAAATAGACTAGACACAAGATTCTGAATAGAAGTCTTGTTTAAGTCTCTCACTTCTCTAACAGCGGTGACCTTAGTATGATACTCATTTCCCAAAGAACTTAGAAAACGAATATTAAGATCTTTCATAGTATAAACTTTACCTAATGAAGCACATAAATTACTTACCTCGCAAAATCTGTCGTAGGCACTCCTTAGTGATTCACCATCTTGTTTCTTGAAGGATTCAAACTCAGCAATGCAGTCGTAGAGTCTGTTGTCCTTCACCTGCTCGTCACCTTCAAAGTATGCAAGGAGCTTGTTCCAGCATTCTTGAGCCGTGGAGCACAAGTCAATAAGTTTGTATTGCTTGTCATCCAATCCACATGAGATAATGTGGCATGCTTTTCCATCTAGGGCAGCAGAAAGTTTGTCGTCGTCGGTCCATTCCTCTCTGGGTTTCTCAATCAAAGTTTCATCAATCTGAACATGGGTTTCCTGTTCAGTTTCTCGATCAGCATGTTGTGTCAGCGGAGTGGAGGGAATAGATCTGTAGGTGGTTGAAACTTTTAACGGAATGATTGGACCACCTTCTATGACCTTCATCAACCGGTCATCGATTGAGTTCATATACTTTATCATACGAGATTTCCAGACACCAAACTCGTTGACATTCAACAACGGAATGGTGGTGATGTTGAATGACTGCATGATTTTTCCTGCCATGGTATCGGCAAACAAGCTGCAAAGCTTGGAAATTTCTTTCAAAATTCCAAGCTCTGATACCAATTGTTAGGCCCAATTGGTAGGAAAATAGGCTAGAGGGGGGGGGGGTGAATAGCCTAATTAAAACTTTTTCAAAGAAACACGTTTATAAATGCAAAGTCACTTATCAGATTGCAAACTATTATCAGTAAGCGCAGCGGAGAAGATATGACTTGTTTTAACTCACACAAAATCAGTTTATAAAAAGGTTTTGAGAGCTTGGTTTAAACACAAAGTAGTTTCTAAAAGTTCAATGCAGTTTCAAGAGATTGGTCAATGGAAATGATGATGAGTCAGCAAGAACAGTAATGATTTGCCGGTGATAGAGTTCCAACCGGCAAGGACAGTAAGTAACAGAGGACACAGAGATTTGGAGAGGTTCACAGTGTAAATACTGCTACGTCCTCTACCAAGTTTGGTCAGAACTTGGATTTGGGTTAAGAGCACTATTAAATATCCCTAGTCTATTACAAGAGCGGCTTTGCCGGATACAAAGACTAAATTCTAGAGATAGTTTAATGAATCGTAAAGCAAATATCTGACCAAGTGTATTTGAGCGGCAAGTTCAAAAGAACTTATCTCACTCAGGTGGGTGTGTGAAAACTCAGACAACGTATTCCTTAAAATAATCTAGTTCGGGAATACTAACAGTGTTGTAGAGTTTGTGCACAAGTGTATGTCCTATTAAATGATCTAATGATTATCTGGACAAGGAATGTTTGAGCTTCAATGAATGCTGCAAACAACCAATTCTCTTCAATGCACTAAAATCACCAACCTTCTTCAATGCACTGAGTCCTCTATATATAGGAGGAGTTAATGTCTTAGCTTGTTGAAGAAGGATAACATTTGAATTTCCAGCTGGGTAGGTGAGGAGCATTTAATGCAGTATCCTTGGCATTAATGGCGAAGATACGCGTGCCTTAAAAGTCTGATGGGTAAAGACCCCTTTGTCTCAACCGGTTACCTGCAAAAGCAAGTAGAGACAGAGTATAGCTAAAAGTAGCTATGTGTCAGACGGCGTAGAAATCATTACAGAGTAGGTAAACTACTTTATAATAAAACAGTATAGAGACAATCAGCAAGGTTGACTTTAATGAAATGATGTCACCTGACTGACAGTGCAGACTGTCTATTATATCGGCATGTTGTTGATCGGCAACTTGTGTGTCAAGTTGATCGGCATGGAGTTGATCGGCAACTTTGTTAACTGATCTGCTGATTTGCTTCCTCTTGCTGGTTTGTCTTGTTGAAGAGTTGAAATACACCTGTGCTGATCACAAAGGATCCTAAGGGCACCTTAAAAAGGTTCTAATAAAATTGGGGGACCCTAAGTGTAGACATGATTGGGATTAAGTAATTCTAGGACCTAGGTATCTATTTGAACAACAATAGTGATATTCCTTATTTTATACGTAGATGACATATTACTCATTGGAAACGACATTCCTACACTTCAGTCTGTGAAGACTTGGTTAGGAAAGTGCTTCGCAATGAAAGATATGGGAGAAGCCGCTTATATACTTGGCATTAAGATCTATAGATATAGATCAAGGAGGCTACTTGGTTTAAGCCAAAGTACATACATTGACAAGGTCATTAGAAGATTCCGTATGGAAAATTATAAGAGAGGCACCTTGCCCGTGTTACATGGAGTTTCTCTAAGCAAGACTCAATGTCCTAAGACAAACGATGAGCGTGAGAAAATGAATGATGTTCCATATGCTTCGGCAATTGGGTCCATCATGTATGCCATGATTTGTACTAGGCCAGATGTATCTTATGCTTTGAGCATGACAAGTAGATACCAATCCGACCTTGGCAAAAATCACTGGATAGCCGTAAAAGTGATTCTTAAGTACGTGAGAAGAACTAAAGACTCGTTTTTGGTCTATGGAGGAATGGAAGATGATCTCGTTGTAAATGCTTACACGGATGCAAGCTTCCAAACCGACAAAGATGATAGCCGATCGCAATCGGGTTTTGTGTTTATATTAAATGGTGGAGCTGTAAGCTGGAAGAGTTCCAAGCAAAGTACAACCGCTGATTCTACAACAGAAGCTGAGTATATTGCTGCATCGGATGCTGCAAAGGAAGCTGTTTGGATTAAGAAGTTCATAACTGAACTTGAAGTGGTTCCTAGTATTGCTAATCCAATAGACCTTTATTGTGATAATAATGGTGCTATTGCTCAAGCAAAGGAACCAAAAGCACATCAGAAATCCAAACACATACTTAGGCGTTTTCAAATCATTCGAGAGATCGTTGATAGGGGAGACGTAAATATATGCAGAGTACCTACTGATGACAATGTTGCGGACCCGCTAACAAAAGGACTTCCACAAGCTAAACATGATGGTCATGTTAGGTCTATGGGTATTAGATACATGGGAGATTGGGCCTAGGGCAAGTGGGAGACTGTTGGTAGTGGTTCCCTAGGCACGTTTAATAAATGTTGTAATTGTTATCATTTATTTCATATCAATAAAGAGATGTTTTGATTATTATTGATGTTCATGTTTACTTATAATAATCTCCGTCCCTAGTACTTGTTAAGCACTAGTATAAAGGCTAAATGATCATGGGATGATCATGTTAGATTTATGGGTACTAGTTTGGAACAAGGTACTGGACATGACCCGCTGTATGAGATTTATGTCATGGTCTATGTCGAACATATATCTCATATTAGTTATGTCATTTGAATCCTTAGACATGAAGTTATTATAGTCTTCCACTTGATGAACATTATGTTTGACATATTCAAACGCTACTTTTAACCGAGTAGTTATAAAGGGTATGATTGGCATAATCGGATTCCCGTTGGGAAGAATAATAAGCTAAATGGATTTGTCCCTCCACGGAGAGATGTCAAGCTTGGGCCCCTCGGAGGAATGATGTTGATGAAATGTTCGGCCGGATTCAAATGGATTGATTGGATCAATAGCATTTGAATTATCAACATATTCGGAATCGAGAAAGTATTGAACAAGACAAGTTGACTGGTTGACCATGACTTGTGTTCAAAGACATCGTGGACAAAAGGATTATGACATATTCCAAAGGAATGCGAACTTGTATCTAGTTATACTATTTGGGTAGGTATGACGGTTTGCTAGAACCTAATCATATCTTATGGGATCATGTTTGAGCCCATTGCCAACTTAGTATAATCCTAGAGGGTCACACACAATAGAACGAATCTTAAATAAGAGGACTATATTGGAATTTAGGGTCGAAGGACCTCAAAGGAATTTCTGGAAAAGTTCTGGGCCTCCTGGTCAACCAAGCGGGCGCTTGGGTTGCACCAGGAGGGCACTTGAACAAGCCGAAAAAGGGAACTTGACCTTCTGGTCAAATGAGCGGGCGCCTGGGTAAGACCAGGCGGGCTCCCGGTATGGCGGCAGGAATTTTCCTAATTTGATTAGGAAAGGTTTTTGGCACAAGTTACCTATTTGGAATAGGTCTTAATTGTGTATAAAAACCTCAATTCGGCCAGACCATCCTAACTAGTGCTTTTGTGAGTCTCAAAGAGTTTGAAGAGGGATTTTATTTTGTTCTAAGATATTATTGATTGAGGAACAAAATAATTCACAAATAAATTCCATATAGTTCTTTATTGAATTGTGAAAGTGTGTTTCATAATTATTGGTCTAGCAACCAAGATCAAGGAGCCTCTTGATATTCGTTCGAAGTGTGGACACCGCTAGAGGGTGAATTTTATCATCTACAAAGTTCGTGATTTTGTCCGTGATAAAGCTTCAAGTTTCTCCACCAAGACCAAAGAAAACTTTGATAGTCATCAAGGGTTAGTTTATCCTTTATTCATTATGTTGTATTTGATTTAATCATATGAACGGATCAATGGCTTTTGGTTTCTTAAAATTTTAATTGCTATATTCCGCTGCGCATGTTACTTGGAAACCCAACAGATGGAACTGGAGGCACACGGGGAACGGGGGCGTGTTGAGGCGGCGCGTGTTGAGTAGGCGCGGGATCAACTGTGCCTTTCTCAGCATCTGCGCTTGAACCAACGCCTTTCTTACGTTCCTTCTTTTCTAACTCAGTTGCTTTCTTGGCTCCAAAATCTTCATCTCATTTCTTTTGAGCCTCAAGTCTGCTAGCTTCCTGTGCAATCCTTAGATCTCTATCCTCATCAGATTCAACTCTAGTGCGCTTGATAGCAGCTCTAGGAGGGTCATCAGCAATCCTTTTGCCCTTGCTCTTTTCTGTGCCTGCCACGGTTTCTGCGCGTTGACTGGCGCCTTCGGAATCTGCGCTCTTCTTTGTTGGTGCGCCTTTAGGAACTGGCGCATCATCTGATTCAGTATTTTCATCAACTAACCCTTCAATAGATTTGATCCGAATTCCCGTTGTGTGCTTCACAGTCTTCTTCCTGCGCTTCTTAAGATCCAAGTTGGCTTTTCCAAAAATTGGAACGTCATCAGATTTGTACGCAGGGTTCTCACTCAAAGACTTGACTAACTCAGGATAAGTTAGGAAAATTTTAGTAAGGATTCTGCAGTGATTTTTGAATTTGGTTCTCCCATCAGACTTGTTCTTGTTATACTTATCAATTTGATAAGACAAAGTTTTGAACAAAATCTGAGGCCAGTTCAATCTGGTTTTTCCCATGATGGCAGCAGTATATTCCCACTGCTCCACAGTGAATCTATTCACATTCCCGGTCTTGAACACGATTGAAGTATCAACAAGATGCGCTATATGAGCGAGCAGATCTCCACCATCTCTTATCTCAACGTTTTTTATGTTGTTTAGAAGAGTAGGAATTTGGAGATAGGTACGCGCTATAGCATTCTGATCTGCAACAGAGTAAGAGTTTGGTTGACCAGAAACACCCTGAGGGCCAGTAGTGCTGAAACTCACAATGTTCTTGATTGTGCCCGTAGAGATAGTTATAGCCACATTCTGAACGGTGGCGCATATCCTGTAGCGCACATATCCGTCAGCAGGAGTCTCAACTAGAGCAGCGGTTGAGAAGAATTCATCAACGAGGAGCGGAGAAAAGAACGGTTGATCCAACGTGAATAAAGGAGTGAGTCCAGCGATGTGAAGGGTTGAAAGGATTTCAACTCCCATTGGATCAAGTGAGAGCTCAGCAAGATCAACCGTCTCACCAGGTTTGAAATTTGCAGGGTCCTGAAAACATGACAATGATTTAAGTTAGGAGTGTATAAGGCGCATAGAATCATAAAATAAGCTAAGTATAGAGTAGGCGCAGGACAATATATAGGCGCATAAGAAACAGCATGCGCATACTATTATTAGGCGTATATATGTTGTAGGCGCATACAAATACAAGGCGCATATTATGGTTCTATGAAATATACTAAGTAAAAATTAAACATAAGAATTTGACTAAGTAAAATTTAGGCGCGTAAGATTTTAGGCGCATAAGGACTTTAGGCGCATAACATTTGTTAGGAGCATGAATCAATAGAGGCGCATAAGGTCATAAGGCGCATAACCAACTAGGCGCAAAAATCAACACTTAGGCACATATTTATGTAAAATTCATACTAAGTATAAAAACACACGAAAGAACACAAACAAGTAAAGTACATAATCATGCAAGCAAAAAAGATCAAACATGAAAAATTTTGAAAAACATGTTTTTGAAAATTTGAAACCCAAGTCATGCGAAAATAACGAAGAACACGAAGAACATGTCTTGAGTGCTCGAAGAACACCAAGAACACATAAAACGTGAAACTTCACCAAATCAAGCACACAATATATCAAAATGACCGCAATAAGACAAGGATCACAAATATGTAAACCAAAACTAGAACAAATCAACAACGAATCCAGAAAATGGATTCAAAGACCCGAAAATTTGAAAAGTTTGAAAATATAAAAACTTCAGATTCGCAACAAATAGCGAATTGATCGTAGAAAAGTTTAGTTTAAAGGATTCGAAATCAAAAAACGAACATAACCTAACAAACGATTTCGAAAACGGATCACCGAAGAGAGATTTATCAAGATAAACTTATCCGGGTTTTTCAAAAAAATGACGAACACTCAGAGATGACGAAAAAAAATGCAGTAACTTTAGAGATTAAGGGTTAAGAATTCATACCATCTCGTCTTGATTGGCTTTAGTTTTTCTCTTAGGACCCATTAACGATATAAGAAATTAAAAAATAAAGTATATATAGAGAGAAAGAGAGAAAACAAGAGAGAGAGACTGGAGAGAAGGAAGACGAGAGAGAGAGAGTTGAGATAGAGAGAGAGAGAGAGAGAGAGAGAGAGAGAGAGAGAGAGAGAGAGATAGCTATATATATATATAGGAGATGTCAGATAAATGATTACCAAAAAGAGAATTTTTTGGGAAGTTGAAAAAGATGAAAATTGATGGAATGCGGCGCATTAAATAGGCGAGAATATCGAGGTGCCGTGCGCATTCAATTCTGACATAAAAATGATGACGTGCGCGTGATAGGTACGGCGCGCATTAATGAAGGATTTTGAGAAGTGACGCGAACAATTAATGCTGAATGACACAAAGGTACACTGATGTGACATTTTGGGTATAAGAAAAATTGCACCACTTTCCCTATAAGTGTATGAGCAGTTTTGACTAATTTTTGCACAAACTCCAAAAACATCTATTTTGGTGTAAGTTTGGGATGCAAGAAATAAATCCCCAGAAAATAAAATTTTTCGAAAAACGTAAAACGAGGGAAAAATTTAATTGCACAAGTACCCTTGAACAATTGTGGAATGTCAAAAGACAGAAATTCCTATAATAAATGAATAGAATAAACGTACCTGGTACTCGTGAAATTTTAATGCGCTCAATCATTGAAATAATAAATTTGAAGCATTGAATACCCGTTTGCAATAAATGTGCACGTGAATTTGCATTTATGGCCCGCTAGATTGCTTGGGGGCGCACAGAGTATGATAGGCGCAGTACTCATCTAGGAGCGCAATGAGAGAGAGGCTCGCGTTGATGTTGGGCGCGCAGAATTAGGGGTGCGCAGGGGTG
This sequence comes from Campanula takesimana, assembly GCA_026119855.1. NCBI lineage: Eukaryota > Viridiplantae > Streptophyta > Magnoliopsida > Asterales > Campanulaceae > Campanula > Campanula takesimana. The sequence goes on from JAOWBW010000996.1 coordinate 112,684, forward strand.
TGAGGTGCGCACAGATTTTGGGGCGCATAGAATGTCCGGCGCGCATGAGAATGTGAGTTGGGTGCGCATAGAGTTTCCTTGAAAGTTTGAAATTGATCTATCCTTTTTAATACCTAGTATACTCATATAACTCAACAAAACATAAAATCATTAGTATTGACAAAACTGTATTGAATTTTAGTTGAGTTCAAGCATACCCATTTCACCTCTAAAAAAGATGAACCGTTTCGCGTCCAGTGCTTTCGTTAAAATATCGACGATTTGATAGTCGGTTCCCACGTGTTCCAAATGAATATTGCCTTTCTCCATGTGGTCTTTAAGGAAGTGATATTTGATGTCGATGTGTTTGGTCTTTGAGTGCATGACAAGATTTTCAGAAACCGCAATTGTTGAAGTGTTGTCGCAGTAGATGGGACAATTTTCTTTGATGATATCATAGTCCACCAATTGCTGCTTCATCCATAGTATTTGACAGCAACAACTTCCCGCAGCGATGTATTCGGCTTCGGTTGTTGAGACAGATATTGAAGCTTGTTTCTTACTCGCCCATGACACAAGTCGATATCCGAGGAAATGACAAGTGCCACTCGTGCTTTTCCTATCAATTGTGCACGCTGCATAATCCGTATCTGAATAACCTACAAGTTTAAAATTAGAATCTTTGGTGTACCAAAGTCCAAGGTTAACAGTACCGGATAGATATCTTACAATACGTTTCACAGCAATTAAGTGCGCTTCTCTAGGGTCAGATTGATAATGAGCGCAAACATAAACACTAAACATAATATCGGGCCTACTAGCAGTAAGATAAAGGAGTGAGCCAATCATACCTCGATAGAGCGTTTGATCAACACGTTTACCTTTTAAATCTTTGTCGAGTTTGTTGCCGGTAGCCATTGGAGTATCGTATGCTTTGGCATTGTCAATTCCAAACTTCTTGATTAAATCCTTTGTATATTTGGCTTGATTGATAAATATGCCTTCACTCATTTGCTTGATTTGAAGCCCGAGGAAGAATGTGAGTTCTCCCATCATACTCATTTCAAACTTGCTCTTCATTAGTTTCTCAAAGCGCTTACACAAAAATTCATTAGTAGAACCAAATATAATATCATCAACATAAATTTGAACAAGTAATTTATGACCATTATGTTTGGTAATGAAAAGAGTTGTATCGATTTTACCGCGAGTGAAGTCTTTTTCAATGAGAAACTTGGATAGTGTATCGTACCATACTCTTGGTGCTTGCTTGAGTCCATACAAAGCTTTCTGGAGTTTGTACACATGATTTGGAAATTGTGAATCTTCAAACCCAGGTGGTTGAGCAACGTAGACTTGTTCTTGGAGTTCACAATTAAGAAATGTGCTCTTCACATTCATTTGATATAACTTGAAGTTCTTGTGAGCTGCGTAAGCTAGAAATAATCTGATAGCTTCAAGTCTTGCTACGGGCGCGAAAGTTTCATCGTAATCAATTCCTTCTTCTTGCCTATAGCCTTGTGCAACCAATCTTGCTTTGTTTCTTGTGATGGTTCCATTCTCATCCATCTTGTTTCTGAACACCCATTTCGTACCAATGACTCCTTGATCATTTAGTCTTGGAACAAGAGTCCAAACCTTACATCGTTCAAATTGATTGAGTTCTTCTTGCATTGCAACAACCCAATTAGGATCTTGGAGTGCTTCATCAGCCTTCTTTGATTCAATTTGAGATATAAATGCAGTGTAAGCATCAAAGTTTGTAGCTCTCCTTGTACGAACACCAACGTTTAGATCACCAATGATATTATTTATTGGGTGACCTCTAACTTCACGAATTTCAGGAGGTAAGTTAGGTTGAGTCGTAGTAATTTGAAGGTCTTCAATTGGTACATCTTCACCAGATTCTAAATCATCAAAATTTGGAGGTTGAATTGGTGTAGAGTTGAAACTTGGGTTTACACCAGATGCAGCAGTAGATATAGGTGCATGAGAGGAATCCGGAGGCGCAACGTGTGGGTGAGGTGCAGCTGATGACTCATGGGGCACGCCATATGAGGAATTAGGCCCAACTGATGTTGATGGGTTTCCTTGAGTTTATAGATTCTGCTCTTGTGTAGGCGCAACATAAATAGGAGCACCTGTATCATTAAGCTCAACAGAATCATCAGCAACATTTGGAGCCAAATGTGGCTCAAGGAGAGAATGTTCATCAAATGTAACATGTACAGATTCAACTATCACTAATGTAGTTCTATTAAAAACGCAAAAAGCTTTAGAATGTTTGGCATACCCAATAAAAATACCTTCGTCGGCTTTGGCATCGAATTTACCTCTATGTTCGTTTCCGTTGTAGAGGATATAACACTTGCAACTAAAGATCTTAAAGAATGCAATGTTGGGAGTTCTACCACGCCAAAGTTCATACGGAGTCTTGTTGTGAAGTTTGTTGATGAGGGAACGATTTTGAGTAAAACATGCGCGTTGATAGCTTCTTCCCAAAAGTACTTAGGTAATTTCGCTTCAGCTATCATCGTCTTTCCCTCTTCAATCAACGTTCTATTCTTTCTTTCCACAAACCCATTTTGTTGAGGAACTCCAGGGGTTGAGAAGTTGTGATCTATCCCATGATCATCGAAATATCGAACAACACCGTTGTTCTTGAATTCTGTTCCATTGTCGAATCAAACACTAACGATGTCATCTTCTTTTTGGGTTTGGGAGCAGTCTGAATAAGGTGGTCAAAATGTCGTAACAATCGTCTTTTGAGATCATCATTTCCACCCATGTATATCTTGAATAATCATCCACCACAACTAGAGTATACTTGTTCTTTCGAATACTTGCAGTGGTGACTGGTCTAAATAGATCAATGTGAAGCAGTTGCAAACATCTAGAAGTTGAAGGATTGGTCTTGCTGGAGAAAGATTTCTTCGGTTGTTTGCCAAGTTGACATGCGGCGCACTTCTTGTCATGATGATCAGCAACCTTGGGAAGTCCTTTAACTAGGTTATTCCTGCTGAGTTTAGATAGATATTTGAAGTTCAAATGACTTAAGCGCTTGTGCCACAGCCAACTATTTTCGCTCACACTTTTAGCTACAAAACAAAGATTAGTACTAGAGTTCATACTATGGAAATCAATAATGTAAATGTTTGTCTTACGATATCCCGTGAGTAATGTAGCTCCAGTTTTGCCATTCTTGATAAGACATTGAGTTGAGGTGAAATGGCATTCTAATCCTTTGTCGCAGAATTGAGATATGGATAATAAATTATGCTTGAGCCCTTCGACAAGAGAGACTCTTTCAATGCACACTTTGTTTTTCTTGAGCTTTCCATATGCAACAACTTGACCTTTGTTATTATCACCAAATGTTACTGAGGGACCTCTTTCTTCATGGACATCTTCTAATAAGGATTCATCTCCAGTCATGTGTCTTGAACACCCACTATCGAGAATCCATTCATAATTTCTAGCTTTTGAAGATCCGTCCATGAAACAAAGAACCTGAAAGATAGACATTTAAGCAGGTCCCCTTTATTCCTTTTGGGTCCTAGGGTTAGCAACTTTTGACAACCCACTCTTGCTTGACCTTAGGGTTTTTACGTCCTTTGGCATTGGGAGTGAATCGCAAAAGGCATTCCACGGCCTTGTGTCCAGAACAATCACAAATGGTACAATGATGAAAGCCACCAATCACATGAGTTTTCACAAGCTCTTTACTTTTCTTTGGGGGTAGCATTCTTCTTTGGGTCAGATGGACTAACCTTAACAAAATCCTTCTTTTGAAATTTTAGAGCGCTTGATCTAGGAGGGCGCATAGGGCTAGGAGGCGCACGTCGATGAGGCGCGTGGCTCTTAGGTGCATAATGAGCACTCGGAGAAGGAGCGAGCTTTGTTTCATGAGGGATTTTGCTAGAGGATGATTCATCTGTAGCTTTATCTTTCCTATTAGCTTTCCCAAATTGTTTCGTTGGGTAGACATAATGGAATGTTTGTCTCTTGACTTTTTCCTGTCCTTTACCCATTGAATTAGAATGTTTTTCCATGGGAATTTCAAAAGTTTGCTGGTTTGTAAATTAACTATCTTTTTCAGCACAGACATCACATTTAAAGTTGTCACTTGTTGATGAGAATTCCAAGCCACTTTTATCACCACTGACTTTTTGGGACTCAAATATATTCTCCATAGTGACACGAGAATTGGACCACTCATTTGTAATCTTTTTAAGATCAGTAATTTGAGCAACCAAATCATCGTTTTGAACTTTAAGAAGTGAGTTCTGTTCTGTTAGAAAGGTGTTTTTAACAGTAAGAGGAGTCATGCTCTTTATCTGCTCCTTAAGGAGGGTGAGTTCAGATTTAAGTAGAGATTTCTCAGTCTTAAGCTGGGAAATTTCATCACATGATAGTGCTAAAGCTTCCTTCATACTATCAAATCTAGTGATTACCTTTTCAGCCTTTTTGAATAATTTTTTTTTTTTCAGCAATCACTTCATCATCATTGATTTTGGAGATTGGAGCAGTTGGTTCAACTTGAGGTCTGATGTAAGCTCCTTTTCTCAACTTGTTCCTTGCACTTAGATCACATCATGAGAATAACAATCCACCATCGCTTTGAGCCGGAGTGAGAAATCCTTGTTCAACGAGCTCGCTGATGGTTGGTCCTTTCTTCCTTTTCACTTCTTGAAAACCTGCAGATTTCTTGATAGGTTTATTCAAGACATTCATATCAGGAACATCCTTGGAGAAGTCATCATCAGAATCATAAGTATCAACTTCATCATTATTTGCCACCAAACAAACGAGTCCATCATCAGAATCTTCATCGCTCTCATCTGAGTCTGTTTCGATCCAAGTGTTCTGCTCATTTGCTGGTGATTCTTCTTCAGCAACCATTCCCTTGTGACGAGTGAATTTGGGAGTGAACTTGGGAGTATGGCTGCTCTTCTTCTGCATATATTCAAATTTTGGAATTGGGCAGCTTGAAGCAAAGTGTCCTGGTTTCCTGTAATTGAAACAAACAAGGTCTTCTTTTCTTTTTGAATCACTGCTCCTCGTGAACTTTGGAGGAGCTCTACTGGTAGATCCTTGAAATTTGCTGGTTGAGCCGGGTCTTGAGAATTTTCTGAACTTTTAAAATTTCTTCACAAATAAAGCGAAGTCTTCATCATCCATGTCTAGTAGCTCAGAGGTAGAAATTTTGGGATCAGAACTTTTCTCTTCTTGTACTGGCACAGGCGCATGGGCTTCTTCTCTATGCGCCACCATTGCTATGGATTTTGACTTTCCTTCAGTTTCACTGATTCGTTGGAGTTTGAGCTCATATACTTTGAGATTTTCATAAAGGTTCCTTAAAGTCCAAACGTCCAAGATTCCGGCGTCTTCAAGAGAGCTGGATTTATGTAGGTATCTTGATCCAAAATCTTGGAGAAAATCGACATTCAAATCCTTGTTAGAAAACTTCATGCCAAGTGGAATACATAGATTTATAATTTCACAGTAGCGTTCATAAGTTTGTCTTAAGGTTTCACCGGAGAGTTGAGAGAAATTATTGAATCTATTTTGCACTTCATATTTCTTGTTCTCCTTACAAACAATATCTCCTTCTATATGCTCTTCAATAGCATCCCATAGCTCATTAGCAGTAGCACAATGCATGACTTGTTGTTTCATAGCCGTGCTTAGAGTGCTTAGGAGAATGTTTGTAGCTTTGCCATCATTTGCAACTCTTCTTGTTTCTTCCTCAGTCCATTCTTCCTTTGGTTTCTTGACTGTTGGTTGAACAGCATTGGTGCGTGGATTTGGATTCGCTTTCATAGGGATGTAAGGTCCATAAACCACGGTGTCATGAAGTCTTTCATCGATTGAGTTGAGATGAGTCAATATGATGAATTTCCACACGTCAAAATGATCTTCATCAAAGACCGGAACGTGAGTGTAGTTTGCGGTTGCCATAGGTTTTGAGTTTGCCATTTAGAATCGGCACCCAAGCTATTAAGCTTGAAAAACAAAAGTGTTTTATAAAGGTGTTTGCTCTGATACCACTTGTTGGTCCCAAAGGGCAACAAGGGTATGAAAAATAGCTAGAGGGCGGGGGGGTGAATAGCTGTTTTAAAATTCTTTTCGTACCCTTGATAAACTCAATTGCAAATGCACACTTTATCAAATAAGCGTTATGATATGCGCCTATGTGAGTGAGTGAAATGCACAGCGGAATTTAGTACGAAAATAGGCGCAAAGTATGATAAAGGGGGCGCACACACACTCTATGTATTTTGGCTCAAAGTGGGTGAAATAAGAAACTAAGGCAAATGATATAACAAAAACAACACAGTTCAATCAATCAATCTACAATGAATAAACAAACAAATAGTTAGATATGATATGAACTTTGAAAGGAAATAGCAAGATAGTAAGTGTAGACACCCCGCCTTGGACTGCTCACCCCGATTGCACATTTGATCTTGTGTTTCTCCCCATTTTAAGTGTTTCTCGTTAGTTTCTGTCACTTCCGTTAAGTTCCTGACTGACTTCGTTAAGTCCAGGGACTAAACTGAATAACAGGGCTGACTTTCTAGTCCATTATGTCAAAATCGCCTTATCTGAGTCGCGCGCCTCCGACAGAAGGATCCAGACGCACGCACCTCCCGCCCCCAAAGCAGGAAGCGCGCGCCTCTGGGCGTCGGTTACAGATTTCTGGCCAGGATTCTCTCCCTTGCTCAATTTACAGGATTTTGCCTGGGAAAGATTTCTTGGTGACTGAGTTTTGGCACCAAAACCATCTCTCTTTCACCTATAAAAACCCCCCTTTACCTCCACTTTCAAGGACCTTTGGCTCTCAATCTTACATTCTCAATAAGACACTAAAATTTCACACTACAAAGCATTTCCAAAGGATTTCTCCAAAGAATTCATCAAGAAGTGTTTGAAGTCTCTTGAAGTCTAGGTAAAGTTATTTCTTTCCTCTTCTTAACTTCATCTCTTTTCTCTTTCTTTTTGTTTTATCAAAGTGCAATCACCCAAATCATTTTGGGACATGACTCTAATGATCACCTCATCTCATTGAGGTCGGTTAAAGAGTTATCTCCTACATTCCAAAATCTATTTTAAAACCCCTTTTTATGATTTAAAGAAGAAGGAGAAGAACGTTTATCATTCATGTAGATTTTGATCAAGCAAGACCAACTTTAGTTGGGCGAGATGGGCATTTCGGTACTTCCCATCTCGTAACCTAACCCCCGAACCTCAAAACAAAGAATCTCTGTTTTCGTAATCAAACTTAGGCTATTATCAATAGGTTTTCTTATGTTCCTCAAAACATAGGTGGCGACTCTAAAAATCAAGTTAGACATCCTATGGTAATTCACACGCTCTAGCCAAGCCATGGCTCCCCCGGGGTATCTACAGTGGCGACTCCGCTGGGGACGTTTGAGGGTTAAACTTGCATTCTGATCAAAATCTACATCTTTTCTGGGCATTGTGACTCCTGATGGGGGAGGCGTGCGCTTCTGGCCTTTTCAGCCTAAGGCGCGCGCATCCCTCATCAAGGACCAGAATCGCCATCTTCTTCATGTTCTTCATCTTCTTCTTCTGCTATTCTCCACTAATCATTTCTGCAGGGGTTACAATATGCACATAGGACCAGGGCAATCCCCTGAGTCCAAAATCTGACAATCTGACAGGTGTGCCCAGAAGCGCGCGCCTCCCAGTAGCATCGCGTCATGCGCGCGCGTCTCGTATCAACACTCAGAGGCGCACGCTTATGGGTTGGTTCCCAGAACAGAAACAGGTCTCAGAACAGAGCAGTATGATGGGGGTGTGGGCACAGTTGCCTGCATCAGTGGTTATTCTGAACTTCGGACTGTTTTAATTTTATGTTCTATTTTATCGGTCACACGGGTGACTCGAAAGTTGTAATTATGTGCTTATTTGTTTTTTTTTATTTCTTTTGAAAAAAAATATAAAAAATATTTTGTCACCTGTTAGACCTCACACTACATGCACATATTCCTATGAATTGCTCACTATCGAGTCGCACAAGTCCAACCCCAAACCCGTCGAGGCCCGTCCTAGAAAGTTTCAAGCTCCACTCGACCTTGGCTCTTTCGAAGCGGTAAACCTCAGCTCGTGGCGTAGTTCATGACTACATGCCGGGGGTGACCTTTGAGCCTCATATTCAAGCCGAGCACAAGCCACACAATTCTAGTTAGGGTCTAACACTCCGTGACTCAAGTCGGTTTCCATGTACCGAGATTTCCCTAAACTAATGTCTTCAAATCATACATGCCAACTTGTTGAAACGGACGCAATAAAAATCCGTCCCCAAAAGTGGTTATTTTGGACGAAAATAAAAATCCGTCCCCGCATGTATGCTTTACTACATTAATTTAGTTTAATCCCGATACATGTAGGATTCAAAAACGCGATGGAATCCGATGAGTATATGGGACCGCGAGATGGTCTATATACTAGTGTGACGATTCCATTATTTTCTTAGAAACCCCAAAAGGGATCCATTCCTTCCGACTTATAAAAAAAAAGAGTCTTTTCTTATGTGGTTCGAGTCGTGTGCCCAACTGTGTGTTCTAAGCCTCTTCGTGGACCGCAAGTGTTATTCAAGACTGACAAGGGCCTCTTCTGCAATCTAGGTTCAATTGGTACTTACAGAGTCTACCGGGATTCGGCAAATCGGTTAGTCCGCGAAGAGATCACTCCAACAGCTCCTACATCAACAATGGCCGGCAGCTCCAACACCAACAATACCATGACTCTCGAGCAACTCGCAACCATGGTCCAACTCCTCCAAGAGCAAGTCTCCACCCTTAATAAGGAGGCACAAAGCAAAGACGACATTTGGCAATCCCACTTTGACAGCCAAAGGGAGGCCCACGAGGCCGAGATGGAGCTAATGAAAGAAAAGCTTACTAATCTTGCCAAGGGGAAGAGCAAAAATGACGATGACGAATCCGAATGGACCGAAGGTTTGTTCAAAAGTCCTTATGTCAACACCCGCACCAAGAAAGTGGGAGAGCCAAGTTCCGAGAACAATGAGCCCAAAATGGTGGATTCTATCATGGCCTACATCGACCAAAAATTCAATAGGCTCAACATGGGGAAAGGCTCCGACACAAGCCTTTATCAATCATCCATCCTCATGAGTACTATGGCCGCTCTTCCTGATAAGATCAAGATACCCGACATAAGCAAATTCAAGGGCAACTCTTGTCCTATGGCTCACATTGAGACTTATATTTGGGCAATGGTTCCAAAGAAGGTCTCCCCCAAGGTGATGGCTCAGTGCTTTCCTCTCACTCTCGAGGGGGCGGCAAAAGATTGGTATGCTACTCTCCCGCTCACTGTCCGTCTTGATTGGGACTCCGCCATGCTTGCCTTCAAGAACCAATACCAAGGCAACACCACTCACCGGCCCACAAGGAAAGAGCTAGAGAACACTACTCAACGAGACCACGAGTCCTTCATCAACTTCACAAGGAGATGGAATGATAAACTCTCCGAGATTGTGGAAAGGCCAAATACCAAGGAGCAAATGGACATCTTTCTCAAATGTCTCAAAATTGATCTCCGCACCCACCTAAGTGGGGCTTGCTATGCGGATTTCTCCCAAATGTATGAGGCGGGGGTCCGAATGGACGAGTTGCTCAAGGAAGTCAAGAAAAGTGCTCCTAGATACCGCTACAAAGCCGCTTCCAACTCCACAAAAGAGGCCTCGGTCAACGCCGTCACTATCAACAAGGGGAATTACAAAAAGGTTCCTCCACCCCAAGGGAAGAAGTCTCGAAATGACCGTGTCTACACGCCTCTCCAAGGCATGACTCAAACCAAAGCTTTCGAAGTCCTCAAAGAAAAGGGTCAAGTCACACCCGTACAAGGGTACCAACCCAAGACGGTCAACCCCAATCATGCTCACCACAAATATTGTCGCTACCACCAATATAGTGGCCACACCACTGAGGAATGCTTCGTTCTCCGCAATGTCATTCAAGATCTCATAGACAAGAAAGAATTTGTAGTGACTAATGGCGAACATGTCAATGTAATAGAGATAGGAGAACTCGAGGGGACCACCCATTCAATCCCAATTGTGAATGGGGGCCCCAATGTTATGAATAAACTTGACAACTCTTGTTATGTTGTGACTTACGATGAGGTAATGAGGGAAGTACTAGAGAATAGGAAAAAGAAGCAAGATGGGAACGTCAACATGCTAACTCGATCCGGTCGAGTCATAGCAAGCAACCCTTCCACTTCCGCACCAAGCTCCTCTTCTCAAAGGCCGCAAGCTCGCGACACTCCCGAAGATCCTCTACTTGTCCAACTCAAGAATACTCAAGCCAACATCTCTATTTGGGACCTCATCTCATCCTCAAAGAAACACCGAGATCTTATCATCCGCAATCTCGATGATACATCAATTTCTCCCGATACTACTCCCGAGGACCTCACGGTAATGATCGATCACATTCATTTTGGCAACGTCATCACCTTTACCGATATGGACCTTCCACCATTTGGTTCCGACCACAACGAGGCTATTTACCTCAAGTTACGAGCAAGGGGGAGGCCCATCTCAAGAGTCTTAGTGGACGGTGGTTCCGCACTCAACCTCATACCTGGCAGAATCATGGGCATACTGGGGCTTAAGAATTCCGATTTGAAGCCTTCTACTCAAGTAATCCGAGGTTATGACAGCACCGTCCGTACAGTCTTGGGCATGATCGAAATAGACATTGAGTTTGGGAGCATGGTCATGTCCGTTCCATTCCAAGTGCTTGACATCCCGGCCTCGTTCAACTTGCTTTTGGGTCGACCATGGATTCACAGTTCTAATGCCGTCCCGTCAACTCTCCATCAATGTGTCAAGATCCGAAATGGTGATGAAATAGTGACCGTCATGGCCGAAAACGTCACTATCCACAGAAAAGGTGAGCCCGTCCACCAAGTTCAGCATGGTTTACCAGACTCCACTCTCTCCGGCGTCTTAATCAACGCCATTGACAAAGAAGGGGGAAACGGATCATGGACCCCCAGCAATCACAAAGTCCTCCGCATGATGAGGAATATGGACTACTTCCCTGGTTTAGGCCTAGGGAAATATCAACAAGGAATCCTACATCCTGTGCGAGTCCCATTTGTCAAGAACACATTCGGTTTGGGGTACGAGCCTTCCAGAGAAGACTTGAAACAAGAGCAAGCGATCAAGAATGAAAAGGCCCGAGCTCGTAAAGAAGGCCGTCGTTATGAGGTCCCTAATCTAAGGCCTTACCGCAAGACGTTGAATGGCTATTTTGTCCGCCAAGGGGACGTTCCATACATGATCTTTCCCGAGCCATGGGTTAACAATAAGGGTGTCAAAAAGCCCGGTCTCGAAATCTTCTCCGATTGTGAGATCCAGAAATCCGAAAGGGAACCAACTCCCATGTCGCCCCGTGAATGGTGGGGAAGGAAGGTGACTATAGAGTCCGAGACAGAAATCATCGTGGGGGAAGAACCGACAGATTTAGCCTCCATGTTCGAAGAGCTTGGCATAATGAATGAATGCCAAGTCAACGCCATCCATAACACCATCATCATGAATGAGACTATCAGTGAGATCCCGCCAAGCTCCGAGCCGATCAACAATTGGTATTCTACGAAAGGGCCCGTGGTATCCGAGGAATTCTTAGTCCAAGAAATGGGTTGCATACCCTGCACAGCAACAAAGGAAGAGCGGCTCACACTTACTTTCGAGTCCGAGAGTGTCTCTAATACACTCACCCAAGAGGATATGGAGGCCATAGCCGAGCGTGTGTTTCCTTTCTTTGCTAATGAAAAATTTGATATTTCTGAGTACCCTGAGAATGCAAATATCATAAATGATGAATTAACTAATAATGAACTTAATGAACAAGTTAATAACGATTCAAATTATGATGAAATAGACCACGAAAACACAACATACTTAAATGAACTTGCTCAACAGGTCCGTAGTCGTGGTGAAAATGGTCCAGGGGCTGACGAAGAATTGCATGTTGTTAATCTGGGTACCGACGAAGAGCCAAGGGAAACTAAGATCGGAAGCTTCTTCAAGGGGGGCGACAGAGACATATTGACTGCACTACTATGGGAGTTCGTGGATGTGTTCACATGGTCATACAAAGACATGCCGGGTTTGGACAGAAAGGTAGCGGAGCACAGAATTCCGATCAGAGAAGATGCCAAGCCGGTAAAACAGAAGCTCAGAAAGATCAAGCCAGAATGGTCTCTGCAAGTCAAAGAAGAGATCGAGAAGCTCCTCAGTGTGGGTTTCATCAAGGTTATCGAGTATCCGACATGGTTAGCTAACATCGTGACAGTCAGAAAGGCAAACGGCAAGGTTCGAGTTTGTGTGGACTTCCGGGATTTGAACAAAGCTTCCCCGAAAGACGATTTTCCACTCCCTAACATCGACATGCTGGTCGACTCCACTGCTGCCTACGAGGTTCGCTCATTCGTGGATGGGTTCGCTGGGTACAATTAGATTCTCATGGCCGAGGAAGATCAATATAAGACAGCCTTCACAACACCGTGGGGTACCTTTTGCTACACATTCATGCCATTTGGGTTAAGAAACGCTGGGGCTTCCTACCAAAGAGCCGTGACAGACTTGTTCCACGATATGATTCACAAAGAAATCGAGGTCTATGTGGACGACATGATCATTCACTCCAAAGGGACCGATGGTCAACATTTAATCGATCTCCGCAAGTTCTTCGAAAGGCTTCGTCAATACAAGATGAGGCTCAACCCTGCAAAGTGCACGTTCGGGGTTATCCGAAGCAAAGTCCTTGGTTATATGGTCACTGAAAGGGGAATTGAAGTAGATCCCTCCAAAATCAAGGCAATCATTGACATGCCTCCTCCAAAGACGCAGAAAGAGATCAAAGGTTTCATGGGCATACTGCAATACATCAGTCGGTTTGTGCACCAACTCACTTCCATGTGCGAGCCAATCTTCAAGCTACTCAAGAAGAATGTGGCTCTAGAATGGACTGACGTGTGCCAAGAAGCCTTCGACCAAGTGAAGCATTACTTGACGTGCCCTCCTATTCTAGTTCCACCGCACAAGGAGAAGCCTCTTTTGCTCTATCTCACTGTCAATGATGAAGCCCTAGGGGCTATGTTAGCACAAGAGCAACGAGAGTCCACAAAGGAGAATGCCATTTATTTTGTCAGTCGTCGATTCCAAGGAGGCAAAAAGAACTACTCTGTCTTAGAGAAGTCATGTGCAACATTGGTTTGGGTTACTCAAAAGCTCAAACACTATATGGAAGCTTTTCCGATCAAGCTAGTAGCAAAGGTGGACCCGCTCCACTACATCTTCGAGAAGCCTTTCATGTCAACAAGAATAGCCAAATGGTACTTCATGCTCGCCGGCTATGATATCACTTACGTCACACTAAAATCAGTCAGGGGGAAAGTGTTCAGTGACCAGCTTGCCGAATTCCCGTGTGACGAAGTAAAGGGGGAAGACGTACAGTTCCCCGACGAGCATTTAATTTGTACTGCAACCGAGGAAAATAAGTGGCAACTTTTTTTCGATGGCGCCGCCAATAAACACGGTTTTGGTATAGGAGTATTGCTTGTCGATCAAAAAGACATCTACACTCCCATTACCATCCGTCTGGAATTCGAATCTACCAACAACATTGCCGAGTACGAAGCATGCATAGCAGGGCTCGAAGCAGCTCTCGAAAAGAAATGTCACGGAACTAGAAGTATTCGGTGACTCTTTACTCCTTATCAATCAGCAATCGGGTAAATGGCGAATCCAAGACCCGACCCTCCAACAGTATAGTCAGCACCTTGAAGAATTGGTTGAACAATTCCAAGAGATCACTTTCAACTACCTGCCAAGGGATAAAAATCGCTTCGCGGATGCACTGGCCACCATAGCTTCATTAGTCGAAATGCCCAAAGGGAAAATGGTGAAGCCTTTCAAAATCACCCGAAAGAACAGTCCGGCGTACTGCATGAGTATCGAGATCAACAAGGTTCAAACAAACTCTCCGTGGTATTCGGATATCATGAATTTCCTCAAAGACGGCACTTATCTCGAGAATAGCAATAAGAAGTCTCAAGCGGCTCTGCAAAGGCTAGCCTCTCGGTACGTACTGATTGGGGACCGAGTCTATAAAAGGCACCACGACGGGATCAATCTCTTATGCGCCAATGAGGCCGAAGCTCAAGAGATATTGTGTGAAGTGCACGAAGGAGAGTGTGGACCCCACATGAATGGGTTTATGCTAGTCAAGAAGATACTCCGCATTGGTTACTATTGGAGCACTATGGAACGAGACTGTATCGAGAAAGTCAAAAGGTGTGCCAAGTGCCAATTCCATGCTAATCTGCAACATGCTCCACCCTCGCAACTTTACAACATGGTCACACCTTGGCCTTTCTCTTGTTGGGGGATAGACATCATCGGTAAAGTCCATCCTGCCGGAAGCAATGGGCAGTCATTCGTCCTAGTGGCCGTCGACTACTTCACAAAGTGGGTCGAAGCACAAGCCTATCGGACCCTCAACGCCAAGAAAGTGGCCGAATTTGTAAAGATTAATATCATGTGCCGATACGGCGTGCCTCATGAAATCATTTCCGACAACGGCTCTCACTTTGAGAAGGAAATGGATGCACTTTTGGTAGAATACAAGATCACCAAGCACAAGTCATCTCCTTACCGTCCCCAAGCAAATGGCGCGGTTGAAGTAGCAAATAAGACCATCGAGACCATCGTCAAGAAAATGGCCTCAACAGGAAGGGATTGGCCCGAGAAGCTACCATTAGCATTGTGGGGCTACCGCACATCAATACGGTCAGCAACAGGAGAAACTCCTTATGCATTAGTCTATGGTTCTGAAGCCGTGCTCCCAATCGAACTTGAAGTCCCATCTCTACGGGTCCTTCTCGAGAATCAAGTCAACGAGGTAGACTGGATGCAAAGTTGATATGAACAGCTAGCCTTACTCGACGAGAAAAGGCTAAGAGCACTCGAACGTACAAGGGCGTATCAGCAAATGATGGCAAGAGCTTTCAACAAAAAGGTGAGGCCTCAAAACATCAATGTGGGAGATTTGGTCTTAAGACAACATCCTCCTAATGCCATGAATCCCCTGGGGAAATGGGGACCCCGATGGATCGGTCCGTACGTGGTCAAAAAGATACTAAGCGGCGGTGCAGTCCGACTCGTGGATTTAGATGGTGACCAGCTACCAAAGGAGGTCAACCTCGACAAGCTCAAGAGGTTCTATGCTTAATAAACAAAGACCATAAAAAAAAAATAAAAAAAAATCGCTCGCTAGGTTGAAAACCCGCAAGGGCGGCCTAGGCAAAAATTAGAGCACGTGCAAAAAAGAAGCCCGCTAGATTGAAAACCCGAAAGGGCGGTCTAGGCAAAAAACAGGGTGCACATAAAAAAAATAAAAATATAAAAAATAAAAAAATGGTCTTTGTTTGTTTGAACTACGGAGACCTGAGCCTCCCAACTGGAGGAACGTAGGCAACCTTCGGGTGCGGTCTAAAACATATCAAAAATACCCAATTCACTTCAAATAACAAGATGCAATTTTTATTCATTCAATGAGTTATTCAAGCCATTACAACGGATTTATTGAGCAACAAAAGACATCAAAACATTAAATCCTAAAACAAAGTGGTCTAATTTAATTGCAATCTCTTAGGGTACTAAGAAAAGTCCAATTTTCTCTTAGCCTTCAAAGGACCACCCGATCGTCTCTCAATCCTTTTCTTCTTGGATAACGGAGGAGCACTAATACGCACCGAAGCCTTCTTTGTTGCGGCACGTCTCCTAGCATAAAAGTCATCCAAAGGAGTACCGAAAGGGTCAGCAAGAATGTTACTCGAATCAGCAGCAGCCTCCCTATATCTCAAGGCGCTGCTAGGCTCAAAACCCTTTCCCAACAACTCGGCACGAAGCACATCGACCCAAGTGATGCCACGGTAAAGGGTGCCAAACAAATAATCCAAGTAGCTCTCGGGAAGGAAGACACTCCCCCGATGCAGAGGAGCAAAAGCTCAACGGTTGCGATCATCTCCCCAAGCCGACTGAAGCTCACTCGAGAAGTCCGGACCCATGTAAGCAACTAGATGAAGCATTCCGTCCTTCGGAAAAGGAATTATCTGTTGGCGACCAAACTGCCGCAGAACCCGTTCTGACTGGTAAAATGAAGAATCTCTCAAACCAGGTACAACCACGTGCTGAAAACCAAGAGTCCATTCCACAAAAGGACGAAGACCCCAAAAAGGAGGGCACCACTCAATATCGACGGTTACCCGAGAGGCAAAGAATTTCTTCCAACCATCTTCAGATAAATCCCGGATCAACAGCTTCCTCCTATGAACAGCAAAAGGAGACAAGTCACCATCCGGGGAATAAATCTTAAAGTGTTCTCGGAGCCATATGGTCAAGATCAAAGGGCTTCCCCGACACATCTTGTCCGTCCTATGTAACTCATCAAGGCCGTGCAACGTCTCCCCTACAATAAGAGGGATTATACTAAATTGTTGCTCCTTGGCTTACAAAATAATCTCAGCCAACTGCGCATCCGCAATCCCGAAGGGTGTAACAAACAGTATTTCACTAAAGAGACAAGCGGCCATGGCATTCCTCTTGAAAGATTGAACCACCGGATCCTCCGAGTGTAAACTGAAGAACATCGGCAACTCAGTTATGTCAATCACAGTACCGTACAACATCTTCCTCATGTCCTCAACAGGGAGATTCAGTAACTCAACTGTTGGGTATGCTTATTTCTTAACCCTCCTACTTGTTAGAATTGATTGATACCATCACTTATTAATATTTTATGGACTTTAGAACCCTATGTAAGAAGTTTTATAACTTCATTTTTTAGCTTAGTCCATTTTTCAGTATAGGCTTGGAATATAGGACTTGGAGCGAAAAGGAATAAAGATCCAAGCGTCAGTGGTTACTGCGCAGGTCTACTCTGCGCAGGACACCTCTACGCAGGTTTATCCTGCGCAGCATTCTTCCTCAGTTCAATACATTCAGATCACCTAACTTGGAAAACGCTTTGAAGATATACGCTTTTAAAAGTGCTGAGGTGTGCAGAAATGACAAAGCAACCACACTCAGCAGATCCAACGGTGGAGACGTGCTTAAGAGAAATGTGTCAAATGAAGACAGCTGTCAACCTTCTAGAAGAAGCTTTTGAATTTGGTCTTCATGCTCAGTCTCCAACGGCTCTATATACCTGCGCACCAATCATATTGTGCCAGGTCATCAAATTTGATTAGAGCCCCAACGGCTATAAAGGACATCTGCGCACCAATCATAATGTGCCAGCCCATCGACCTTGCTCAGAGCTTTAACGGCTATATTCAAGCTCTCAACTATAAATAGCTAGCTCATCTTCATTTCCAAGTTGCTAGAGTTTGTGCTTTCTAATATCCTTGAAGTTCTGAAGATTGCTGCTTACTATTCACAGATTCAAGATCAACCTTCAAACTCCTGCCCAGATCCTAAGCCTTAAATCACCAGAATTCTTCGTGCTCTTCATCTCATAGATTCATAGAGCCCAGAATTTCTGAACACACACACACCTCTTGAAGCTTCGATCATTTAGATCTTGCTTCTTGAGATACACCGGTTTAGTCTGGGATTTGTTCTTCATACATTATAGATCTTTGAGATAGTTTATGTTTCATTGTTGTATCTTGTAACTCTCTCATATAATAAGATCTCCATTAGAAAATCCAAGACTAACCATCTTGGTAGAGGACGTAGATCTTTCATTGATCGAACCTCTCCAAATAGCTTGTTCTTTAATCTCGCTATTTACTTCCTGCTTAATCATTTCTGAATTATTGCTTTGTTTGATCTTTCAGATTTCTATACTTTGCTGCTGTACTTGTTATTTCTTATTGCCTTAGAACCTTTTATCCAACTCTTTAAGCTAAAACTTAGCGCGTGCGTTTTCATCTCTGCGCAGCTTTTTACTGCGCAGGTGCTGCTTAAACTTCCGCTGTGCATTTCACACTCTCACTGCGCGCTATACTTAGCTTATTTGAGAACTGTGAGCATAAGCCATTGATTTACAAAAGGGTTTGAAAAGAATTTTAAAAACTCTATTCACCCCCCCCCCTCTAGCATTTTTCATACCCTTGTTGCCCCTTTGGGACCAACAAGTGGTATCAGAGTAAACACCTTCATAAAACTTATTTTGTTTTTCAAGCTTAACAGCTTGGGTGCCGATTCAAGATGGCTTCAAAATCTTGGGCAATGGCTAACTATTTACATGTTCCAGTGCTGAATGAAGATCACTTCGAAATCTGGAAACACTGCATGCTTACTCATTTTTCTTCTATCGACGAGATCCTCCACGACATCGTTCTTGAAGGACCCTACATTCCAATGAAGGCTAATCCTGATGCTGCTACAAATAAGGAAAATCCTACCATCAAGAAGAACAAGGAGGAATGGACCGATGAAGAAAAGAAATGGGTTGGCTATGATGGAAGAGCAAGGAACATCATTCTTAGCACTCTAGACCTCTCCACGCACAATCAAATTGTGAGCGGTGGAACTACAAAGGAACTATGGGACGCTATTGAAGGATATGTGAATGGAGACAAAGTAAGCAAGGAAAACAAAAGATTTGTGGTGCAAAGAAAATTCAACTGCTTCATGAGAAAAGATGGTGAAACCTTGAGACAAACATATGATCGCTTCTGTGCTGTTGTAAACTCTTGTAAATCTCTTGGAACTACTTTCACTAATAAAGAAGTCAATTCTCAATTCTTAGATGCGCTAGGTTCCAGATATGTGCACAAGGCAAGTCATCTGGAAGATTCTGGATTTCTAGATACTTGGCCTCTGCGCAGCTTGTACGCTAACTTAAAAGTGTATGAGCTAAAGCTTGATCGAATCAACGAAACTGAAGGCAAAGGAAAACTTGTTTCCTATGTTGCGCAAAAGGAACCTGCGCCTGCTCAAACCTCAGACAAAGTCTCTACTTCCTCTTTACTTGAAATGGATGATGTTGATTTCGATATGTTCGTTAAGCGATTCTAAAAATTCAGGAAATTCTCTAAACCTGGATCCTCGAGCAAACCACCTGCTAAATTCTCTCGTGGCAGAGACTCAAAGAATGATGAAGAGTTAGTCTGCTACAACTACAGAAAGCCCGGTCATTTTGCTTCAAAATGTCCCACTCCAAAATATGAGTACATGAAGACGAATACTGCGCAGAGATCATTAAGGCAGCGCAGAATGATTGCTGAAGAAGACTGCGTAGAAAAGGAACTGAAGACTTGGATAGAGACTGACACTGAAGATAGTGATGATGATGACTCTGAGGATGGACTACTCTGCTTGATGGCCAATGCTGATGTTGATAGCGATTCAGACAATGATTCCTATGCGGACACAAAGGCTGCGCCAAGGACAACTCAGAAGAAAGGTCCCACCATCACAAAACTGGTGGAAATGGGACATCTGACTCCAAGCAGACAGAATGGAAAGTATTTGTTTGCCAGAGCAGACCTATCAAAGAAATTTGCAGCTGCGCCTCCGCGCAAAGAATCTCTTGAAATTCCTGCTGAAATTGTAATAGAAAAGAATGACTCTGCTGCTGAGTGCGAGTCTATTTTTCAGCAAGCTGAAAAGGTAATCAAGAAGTTTAATTCTATGAAAGAAGCAGTGGACTTATCAATTGTAGAAATTTCACAGCTTAAGACGGAGAATTTTTTTTTAAAATCTGAGATCACCCTCCTTAAGGAGCAGATTAAGAGCATGACTCCTCTTACTGAAAAGAACCGTTTTCTCACAGATCAAAATGAGCTATTTAAAGTAAGAAACGAAGAATTGGCTGCTCAAGTAGCTGATCTCACAAAGATCACTGATGAGTGGACCAAATCTCGTGTCAATATGGACCAAATTCTAGAATCCCAAAAAGCTAGTGGAGACAAGGAAGGCTTGGGGTTCTCAACTAGTGATAACTTTAAATGCGCAGTTTGCTCTGAAAAGGAAAATGAATTTACACCCCAGCAAACTGTTGAAATTCCTAAAGCAAAGCATTCTGCTTCAATGGGTAAAGGACAGGAGAAAGTCCAGAGACAAAATTTCCATTATGTCTACCCAAAGAAGCAAACTGGGAAAGCCAAGGGTAAGGCTAAAGTTGAACCTGCGCATGACAACTCATATTCTGACTATGGTTGCGCTTCAACTTCAAATGTCAAATCTGCGCAAAATAGACATGCGCATGAAAGCCATGCGCCCCAACGCCAGATGCGCATTCTTAAGAAAAGCGCACCCAAACCTCAGAAAATGATATTTGTCAAAGCAAGTTCATCTGCTCCAGTAAAGAATGCTGCGCCAAGGAAAAGTAAAGAATTTGTAAAAACCCAATCTATAAGTGGCTTTCATCATTGTGTTGTGTGTGATGGTTTAGGTCACAAGGCTGCAGAATGCCTTTTGCGATTTGCTCCTAATGCCAAGGGACGTAAAAATCCTAAGGTCAGACAGGAGTGGGTTGTCAAAAGTTGCTAAATCTAGGACCCAAGAATAAAGGGGACCTGCGTTCTTAATGTCTATCTTTCAGGTCTCCTGCTTCACTGCGCACTTTTCACAAGCTAAAGCGCATATATGGTACCTCGACAGTGGATGCTCTAGACACATGACTGGAGATGTCACCGCTCTTGAAGATGTGCATGAAGGAAGAGGTCCCTCTGTAACTTTTGGAGATAACAACAAAGGGCACATAGTTGGATATGGAAGAATCAGAAAAGATAAAGTGTGCATTGAGAAAGTTGCGCGCGTAGAAGGTCTCAAGCACAACCTGCTCTCCATATCACAATTCTGCGATAAAGGTTTGGAATGTCACTTCACTGCAACGCACTGCTATATCAAAGATGGCATATCCGGACTAACTTTGCTCACAGGGACTCGTAAGACTAATGTTTACATTATTGATCTTACTGCTATAGATTCTATCACTAATCTCTGTTTTGTAGCAAAGAATGTAAGTGAAAGCAGCTAGCTATGGCATAAGTGCTTGAGTCATTTGAACTTCAAGTATTTGGCTAAGCTAGGGAGGGAAAATCTTGTCAAAGGACTTCCCAAAGTAGCTGACCATCATGACAGAAAATGCGCAGCATGCCAGCTCGGTAAACAACCTAAGCAGTCTTTCTCCAGCAAGATTGCCTCCTCAACTTCCAAATGTTTACAACTGCTTCACATGGACTTTTTTGGACCTGTCACCACCACGAGCATTGGAGGAAACAAGTATACTTTAGTTGTGGTGGATGACTACTCAAGATACACATGGGTCGAAATGATGATATCCAAAGATGACTGCTATGATATCTTGACTGCGCTATTTCGAAAGCTCCAAACTCAAAAGGAAGACTACATCATGAGCGTTAGATCAGACAACGGAACTGAATTCAAGAATAACGGTGTTGCTCAATACTGCGATGACCATGGAATTGATCACAATATCTCTGCTGCTGGAGTTCCTCAACAAAATGGCATTGTGGAAAGAAAGAATCGCACGTTGATTGAGGCTGGAAAAACAATGATAGCAGAAGCTAAGCTTCCAAATTATTTCTGGGGTGAAGCTGTCAACACTGCTTGCTTTACTCAGAATAGATCCCTCATCAACAATGCCTACAACAAAACTCCATATGAGTTATGGAGAGGAAGAGCGCCCAACATTGCTTTCTTCAAGATTTTTGGCTGCAAATGCTATATCCTCTACAACGGCAAATATCATAGAGGTAAATTCGACGCCAAAGCAGATAAAGGTATTTTTGTTGGGTATGCCAAACATTCTAAAGCTTTTCGTGTTTTTAATAGAACTACTCTAGTAATTGTAGAATCTGTACATGTTACTTTTGATGAACATTCTCTCCTTGAGCCACATTTGGCTCCAAATGATTCTGATGATTCTGTTGAGAATAATGAGACAGGTACGCAGCCTCAAACTGCACCTGCACATAATGATTATCAAAATCAGAATCAAGCAAGTCCATCTCATGCGCATACACCAGATGCTGCGCCAGAAGTGACGACTCCTGATGCGTAAATACCTCCTCCTGCGCATAACGTTTCTCCGCTTCAGCAAATCACTTTTGATGATCTCGATGCTGGAGCAAATGAAGTACCCATTGAAGATCTTTGTATCCCTACTACTCAACCTAACTTACCTCCCGAGGTTCGTGAAGTTAGAGATCATCCAACTTCAAACATCATTGGTGATCTCAATGTAGGGGTTTGTACTAGGAGAGCATCAAACTTTGATGATGAATATCACTCCTTTATCTCTCAAATCGAACCAAAGAAGATTGATGAAGCGCTCCAAGATTCAAGCTGGGTTACTGCTATGCAAGAAGAGCTTAACCAATTTGAGCGCTGCAAGGTTTGGACCTTAGTACCCAGACCTCATGATCAAGGCGTTATTGGTACAAAATGGGTATTCAGAAACAAGATGGATGAGAATGGAAGCATCACCAGGAATAAAGCTAGGTTGGTTGCGCAAGGCTATAGGCAAGAAGAAGGAATCGACTATGATGAAACCTTTGCGCCCCGGTAAGACTAGAAGCTATCAGAATTTTCTTAGCTTATGCCTCTCACAAGAACTTCAAGCTTTATCAAATGGATGTGAAGAGCGCATTTCTCAACGGTGAACTTCAAGAGACGGTCTTCATAGCTCAACCTCCTAGATTTGAAGATAGCAGATATCCAAATCATGTCTTCAAACTTCAGAAAGCTTTGTATGGACTTAAGCAAGCTCCAAGAGCATGGTACGATACGCTATCCAAATTCCTACTAGAGAAAGGCTTCAAGCGCGGTAAAATCGATACAACTCTTTTTATTGCTAAGTATAATGATCATTCTTTACTTGTTCAAATTTATGTCGATGATATTATATTTGGTTCTACTAATGAGTTACTTTGTAAGCGTTTTGAGAAGCTCATGAAAAGCAAGTTTGAGATGAGCATGATGGGAGAACTCACATTCTTCCTCGGGCTTCAAATCAAGCAATTGAATGATGGCATCTTCATAAATCAAGCCAAGTACACAAGAGACTTAATCAAGAAATTTGGACTTGAGAATGCTAAAGAATACGACACTCCAATGGCCACGGGCAATAAGCTAGACAAAGACTTAAAAGGTAAGAAAGTGGATCAAACTTTATATCGAGGTATGATTGGCTCTCTCCTTTATCTTACTGCTAGTAGGCCAGATATTATGTTTAGTGTTTGTGTCTGTGCGCGCTATCAAGCGGACCCTAGAGAAGCGCACTTAACTGCTGTTAAACGCATAATTCGTTATCTCTCTGGAACAATTAACCTTGGACTTTGGTACACCAAAGATTCGAATTTCGATTTGCTAGGTTATTCAGATGCAGATTACGCAGCATGCACGATTGACAAGAAGAGCACTAGTGGCACTTGTCATTTCCTTGGAAATCGACTTGTTGCGTGGGCAAGCAAGAAACAAGCTGCTGTGTCCATCTCCACTATAGAAGCTGAATACATTGTTGCTGGGAGCTGCTTGTCGCGCCCTCGGACCCCGGGACCGCGATCTGGACGTCGACTCTAACGATAACTCCAAAATACCGAAGTCAAAAATTCCATTTAATACCAAAAGGTGGTGATCCAAATTTTACAAAACCGAGTTTGATAAAAACCAAATACAACTTATCATAAACTTCCACAAGTTTATGCTAACCAGAATACAAATATACAAGATCCTAATGACGTCAATGTTTGGTACAAATCCCCAAAAGGTTACACATTGATATAATGTAAACCAACCTATACAACTTTCCCAAAAGAACGGATCCACAGTCGACGTCCTCTTTCTCGTGATCAGCGAGACTAATCCTTAGCACCTGGGGGGGGTTAAGGAAAAACAAAGATAAAAGGAAACGGGGTGAGATAAATCTCAATAAGTTACTAATGCAACTACATGACATGCTATGATGCAATAAGCAATAAACAATAATAATTATCACGTATCACATAGCATTTATCATATAACAGATAGCAGCGGAAATAAACACATAACAAAGGATATAGCCAAGGTTTTCCAAACCGGAACATCCAAATAAGGGATCGCTGCGCAGCTTCAATTATCAACCAATCTACATCTTCATAATGGCATGAAAGCCGAAGAGAAAACCCCGGTACCGGAACCAATAACCATAAAAGAAGTGTCACAAGGGACGGGAGACATGCCACAAAGTCATGCTCCAAGAAATAGCTAAAATGCACACAAAGGAGCTAGCTCTTCTCACATCCAAGGCCAATCTGGAGGAGGGTAATAATTGGGCAAAACAATGGTCAACATCATAATGGACTTGGCTTGTGCCATCATAATATTTCGCATCGCCCGAAACACACACAATGCCAGCTGGGCTTTCACGTAAAGGCTAAGTAATAAAATACTAGCAAGATAAACAACAAAGGATTCCAAAGTAGGGAATCAAGCCAAATAATCACCAAGAAGATGACATGAACCAACAATACACAATAAAGGTGCTTCGAAGTCCAAAATAACATTCAATGAATTTCAAGCACAAACTTGATCACAAAGGACCCAATTCTATCACTAAAGTGTACTACAATGATCACTAGGGTCAACTAGGAGGACACCCAAGAATTGGAGCACAACGCATTCTTTAGTCACACAATTTAACAAAATGTACATTTTTCAGAGATGTGTGCGGCCGCCCACGATGGGTTGTGCGGTCGCCCAAAGTGCCTCAAAACAAGAACAAAAACTCTCAGAAAGATGCGCGGCCGCCCAGTAAATTTTGTGCGGTCGCACAACATGCCGGAATCGCCAGAAATCGGGAAGAACAACATGGGTTCTTCCATTTTCAACCCAAAACACAAAACACCCAAAATCTCAACTCCCAACTCATATACTAAAGTGCCAAAACAACTTATGAGTCTAAAAGGACTCCTAAAACAACATTTAACAACCAAAAATCAAGAATCAAACCAACATTCAAGATTTCACCATTTTTTATCAAAAACCCAAATAAATTCCAAGTAAATTGAAAACTCATCCAAACTTCAAATATAACACATAAATCATCATATAAGCATAATATGAACATTTTAGCATTTAAATGGGGGAAAAGTAACTTACCTGAATTTTCTCAAAGTTGACGGATTTCAAATCTTTTTGACTCTACACGATCCTAGCGACGATCTAAACAACGTTTACGTTTTAAGAAATGAGAAAAGATGAGAGGAAGAAGGAGAAAATGAAGAGAGAAGAAGAAGAAGAAGAAAACTTACCCAAACTTGGAGAGAGAGAGAGACTTGTCTGGGAAAAATAAATGGGGTGGAGTATGGTGAGGGAGAAGGAGGTGTAGGGAGGAGAGGGAGTAGGGGAAATTATTTTTGAAATGCTACAACTAGACCCCCTCCCCATACTAACACAATTACTTACACTCC
The DNA here is from genome assembly GCA_026119855.1 of Campanula takesimana. NCBI lineage: Eukaryota > Viridiplantae > Streptophyta > Magnoliopsida > Asterales > Campanulaceae > Campanula > Campanula takesimana. The sequence continues at coordinate 138,160 of JAOWBW010000996.1, forward strand.
CGGCTAACAATTAAGACTCAACACTTCCACACTAGCCCAAATAACTCGAATAAAATGCTAGGCATACAAATTATAACACATAAATTGCACACATAATTAATTAAATAAATAATAATTTAAATAAATAAATAACCAAATAATTAAATAAAAATCATTTAATTATTAATAAAATAGAGCCTATATTTCGGGTCGTGACATTCACTCCCCCTTAAAGAAAATTCGACCCGAATTTTAACGAGACTCACCTCAAACAAAAAGCCACGGAAATTTTCTCTCGATCTCATCTCGGAGCTCCCACGTCGACTCCTCGATGTTATGATTCCTCCAAAGGACTCTAACCAACGCAATGCTCTTGTTTCTCAACTCTTGGACTTTGGAATCTAAGATCCGAACCGGTCGTTCCTCATAAGACATATCGGGCTCAATATCCTCCGGTATCCTCGGTAACACGTGAGACGGATCATGAACATACTTCCGAAGCATAGAAACGTGGAACACATCGTGCAACCGGTCTAAAGATGACGGCAACGCAAGACGATACGCTAGAAGTCCAACCTTTCCCAAAATCTCAAACGGACCAATAAACCTCGGAGCCAACTTGCCTTTCTTCCCAAAACGACGGATACCCACCTTTGGAGACACTTTCAAGAACACCAAATCACCAATCTGAAAACTAAGATCTCGCCTTCGGTTATCTGCGTAGCTCTTATGTCGACTCTGGGCTGTCTTCAATCTATCCCGGATAACTTTAACCTTCTCAACCGAATCCCGAAGCAAATCAATACCCAAAACTTTCGCTTCACCAACCTCATCCCAACAAATAGGCGATCTACACTTTCTTCCATACAAGGCCTCAAACGGTGCCATCTCGATACTAGCCTGATAACTGTTGTTGTAAGAGAATTCCACTAACGGTAGGTGCGAATCCCAAGAATCGGAAAAGTCTATCGAACACGCTCGCAACATATCCTCAAGAATCTGAATAGTCCTCTCGGATTGACCATCGGTCTGAGGATGAAAAGCTGTACTGAATCGCAAATCTGTACCCAAAGCTTCCTGAAACGCCTTCCAGAATCTAGAAGTAAACCTCGGGTCTCGATCTGACACAATGCTAACCGGAACTCCATGCAATCTAACAATCTCGTCAATATAAAGGGTCGCAAGCTTCTCCATCGAATATCTGATGTCAATAGGCAAGAAATGGGCACTCTTGGTCAATCTATCCACTATTACCCAAACACTGTCATACTTCCTACGGGTACGAGGCAGTCCCGTAACGAAATCCATAGTCACATGCTCCCATTTCCACTCGGGAATCTCTAACGGCTGAAGCAATCCCGCGGGTCTCTGATGCTCGGCTTTGACCTGCTGACACGTTAAACACCTCGAAACATACTCGGCTATTTCCCTTTTCATATTAATCCACCAAAATTGTTGCTTCAAATCCTGATACATCTTCGTACTACCCGGATGAATAGTATACCTCGATTTGTGACCCTCATCTAAAACTCTCTGTTTAATTCCATCAACATCGGGTACGCACAAACGACCACGGAAAGTCAACTCTCCCACCGGGCCAATAGAAAAATCCTCGAAATTCTTTTCTTTCAGTTTACCCAATACCTTCACTAACTCGGGATCTTCTTTCTGAGCTTCCTTTATCCTCCGAATTAGGGTCGGAGACACCCTAATATTCGCAAAAATAGCCCCATGTCTCGATTCACGAGGAGACCAATCTCGAACATCCTCAAGCATTTTCCACTCTCGAACCATCATCGAAGCCACATAAGACTTTCTACTAATCGCATCGGCTACCACATTCGCCTTCCCCGGATGATAAGAAATCGTACAATCATAATCCTTCAACAATTCCATCCATCGGCGCTATCGGTTGTTCAATTCCTTCTGGGAGAAAAGGTACTTCAAACTCTTGTGATCCGTAAAAATCTCAAACTTCGCTCCATAAAGGTAGTGCTTCCACTTGTGCAACGCAAATACTATCGCCGCTAACTTCATATCATGAGTCGGGTAATTATGCTCACTCGGGGTCAACTTCCTCGAAGCATAAGCAATTACTTTCCCATTCTGCATCAACACACAACCCAAACCCTCTTTCGAAGCATCACTGTAAATCACTAGGCCATCGCTCCCATTATGCAAAGTCAAGATCGGTGCTGTCGTCAACCTCTTCTTCAATTCCTCGAAACTCTTGCCACATTTCTCGGTCCACACAAACGGAACATTCTTTCGGGTCAACTGAGTCATCGGAGTAGCAATCCTCGAAAACCCTTCAATAAACCTTTGGTAATAACCGGCTAAACCCAGAAAACTACGAATCTCGGTCACTGACTCGGGTCTCTTCCAATCCACTATAGCCTCAATCTTAGACGGATCCACAGAAATCCCATCTTTCGAAATAACATGACCCAGAAATGACACCTTCTCGAGCCAAAATTCGCATTTACTGAACTTCGCAAATAATTTCTCCCTTGCAAGAACGGATAAAACTGTCCTCAAATGCTGCTCGTGCTCCTCTCGAGACTTCGAATAAACAAGAATATCGTCGATGAAAACCACCACGAACGAATCAAGATAGGGATGGAAAATCCGGTTCATCAAATCCATAAACACTGCCGGCGCGTTAGTCAACCCAAACGGCATAACCAAGAACTCATAATGACCATAACGAGTGCGAAAAGCAGTCTTCGGGATATCCTCCGATCTAACCTTCAACTGATGGTACCCACTCCTCAAATCAAGTTTAGAGAAAACCACGGACCCTTGAAGCTGATCAAATAAATCATCGATATGCGGTAGAGGATACTTGTTCTTCACCGTAACCTGATTCAACTTCCGGTAATCGATACACAGTCTCAACGAACCATCTTTCTTCCGCACGAACAAAACCGGTGCTCCCCACGGGGAAACACTAGGGCGGATAAACCCTCGATCAAGCAACACTTGCAACTGAACTTTCAGTTCCTTCAATTCTGCGGGAGCTAACCTATAAGGCGCTTTCGAAATCGGAGCCGTACCCGGCAAAAGATCTATACAAAACTCAATCTCACGATCGGGAGGCATAACATACTCGGTAGAGAAAACATCGGGAAATTCCCGAACTACCCGAACACTATCAAGACTAGGGGATTCTTTCCTAGTATCAAGAACACTAGCCAAATACCCCTCACAACCACTATGCAATAATCACCTCGCTTTCATAAAAGAAATTAAGCGAACCTTTCTACTCAGAGGACTAGCCTCAAAAACAAACTTAGGCACATCGGGAATAGAAAAAGTAACAATTTTCTTACGGCAATCAACAGAAGCGTGAAACTTGCTCAACCAATCCATACCCAAAATGACATCAAAGTCTTGGATAGGAAGAACTACCAAATCCGCACAAAGGACTCGACCACAAATAGCCACATCACAAGCACGAAAGACTCGATCAGAAATCAAGCATTCTCCTATAGGGGTCGACACCTCTAGCACGTACGGTAAAGACTCGAATGCAGCATTTAACATAGAAGCAAATTGCACAGAAATGTATGAATGAGATGATCCTGGATCTACTAACGCTCGTGCGCTCACATTAGACACATAAATAATACCTCCAATAACGGATGGATCATCGGTCGCTTGTTGTTGATTCATTGCAAACACTTTCCCTTGGACCTTGGGCTTCCCGGTAACATCCCTTTTCTGACCCTGATTAAAACCAACTCCTGACCCGGATGCTTGTCCTTTGCCTCTAGTACAATCCCTTGCGAAGTGACCCATTTGACCACAATTGGTGCACCTTCCTTGCTTCTTCCAACAACGGTCTTCAGAATGACCTTCCTTTTGACAATACGAACAAAGCCTCCTAATTTGGCTCCCTTGGTTCCCGGAAGTGGTACCCGGGTTCCTTGGAATCGGTTGCCCTCGGGACTGAGATTGTCCCCCAAAGTTACCTCGGTTATCAATTCTTGGTTGTGACTTGCTTTGCCCTCCCGGCTTGCTCGGGTTAGCTACCTCGGTCTTCCTCTTGTGCTCCCCAATATCTTGCTCTATCAAATAGGCTCGGTCCACCGCATCTTGGAAAGTCACGATCCGTTGAGCAATTAGTTGAGTACGGATGGAGGTCTTCAATCCCCGAATAAACCTCATAGCTTTTTGTTCCTCGGTCCTCACCAAATAGTCGCAATACCGGGCTAATTCTATGAACTTAGCCGAGTATTGTGCTATAGACAACACACCTTGCTCCAAGTTGAGTAGCTCGATCTCCTTTCGATTCTGATCAACAACCAGAATGAAATGCTCTCTGAACTTACACACGAACAACTCCCACGCATACACTGTGCGAGTATCATCCCAAGTAGCTTTAACACCCTTCCACCAATGCTCGGCGGCTCCCACAAGCTTGTAAGCCGCAAACCGGACCTTGTCCTCATCCGAACACCCAAACACATCATAAATCTTTTCCATAGACTCAATCCATAACTCAGCTTTCCGAACATCGGGTTCCCCATTGAATTCAATCGGTTTAAGCTTGAGAAATTGTTCTAATCCATAACGGGGTGGTGCTTGCTCTACCCTCGGACCTTGATCATGAATGGCCTTCATGGCCGCCTCAAACATGCCTTGAAACATGGCACGTGCTTCATCCCTTGTATCATTCGGATTCTGTGCCCCACTAGCACCTCCTCTGTTTCTTCTTCCAGACATTGAGAACAATTACCTGCATAAGACATCAACCGTTAATCACTCCGCACACTACTACCCACCTAGGTCATACTAATCCACCTAGACTTATACATAGAGCTAATGCCATAGCTCTGATACCAACTGTCGCGCCCCCGGACCCCGCGGGCCCCGGGACCGCGATCTGGACGTCGACTCTAACGATAACTCCAAAATACCGAAGTCAAAAATTCCATTTAATACCAAAAGGTGGTGATCCAAATTTTACAAAACCGAGTTTGATAAAAACCAAATACAACTTATCATAAACTTCCACAAGTTTATGCTAACAAGAATACAAATATACAAGATCTTAATGACGTCAATGTTTGGTACAAATCCCCAAAAGGTTACACATTGATATAATGTAAACCAACCTATACAACTTTCCCAAAAGAACGGATCCACACTCGACGTCCTCTTTCTCGTGATCAGCGAGACTAATCCTTAGCACCTGGGGGGGGTTAAGGAAAAACAAAGATAAAAGGAAACGGGGTGAGATAAATCTCAATAAGTTACTAATGCAACTACATGACATGCTATGATGCAATAAGCAATAAACAATAATAATTATCACGTATCACATAGCATTTATCATATAACAGATAGCAGCGGAAATAAACACATAACAAAGGATATAGCCAAGGTTTTCCAAACCGGAACATCCAAATAAGGGATCGCTGCGTAGCTTCAATTATCAACCAATCTACATCTTCATAATGGCATGAAAGCCGAAGAGAAAACCCCGGTACCGGAACCAATAACCATAAAAGAAGTGTCACAAGGGACGGGAGACATGCCACAAAGTCATGCTCCAAGAAATAGCTAAAATGCACACAAAGGAGCTAGCTCTTCTCACATCCAAGGCCAATCTGGAGGAGGGTAATAATTGGGCAAAACAATGGTCAACATCATAATGGACTTGGCTTGTGCCATCATAATATTTCGCATCGCCCGAAACACACACAATGCCAGCTGGGCTTTCACGTAAAGGCTAAGTAATAAAATACTAGCAAGATAAACAACAAAGGATTCCAAAGTAGGGAATCAAGCCAAATAATCACCAAGAAGATGACATGAACCAACAATACACAATAAAGGTGCTTCGAAGTCCAAAATAACATTCAATGAATTTCAAGCACAAACTTGATCACAAAGGACCCAATTCTATCACTAAAGTGTACTACAATGATCACTAGGGTCAACTAGGAGGACACCCAAGAATTGGAGCACAACGCATTCTTTAGTCACACAATTTAACAAAATGTACATTTTTCAGAGATGTGTGCGGCCGCCCACGATGGGTTGTGCGGTCGCCCAAAGTGCCTCAAAACAAGAACAAAAACTCTCAGAAAGATGCGCGGCCGCCCAGTAAATTTTGTGCGGTCGCACAACATGCCGGAATCGCCAGAAATCGGGAAGAACAACATGGGTTCTTCCATTTTCAACCCAAAACACAAAACACCCAAAATCTCAACTCCCAACTCATATACTAAAGTGCCAAAACAACTTATGAGTCTAAAAGGACTCCTAAAACAACATTTAACAACCAAAAATCAAGAATCAAACCAACATTCAAGATTTCACCATTTTTTATCAAAAACCCAAATAAATTCCAAGTAAATTGAAAACTCATCCAAACTTCAAATATAACACATAAATCATCATATAAGCATAATATGAACATTTTAGCATTTAAATGGGGGAAAAGTAACTTACCTGAATTTTCTCAAAGTTGACGGATTTCAAATCTTTTTGACTCTACACGATCCTAGCGACGATCTAAACAACGTTTACGTTTTAAGAAATGAGAAAAGATGAGAGGAAGAAGGAGAAAATGAAGAGAGAAGAAGAAGAAGAAAACTTACCCAAACTTGGAGAGAGAGAGAGACTTGTCTGGGAAAAATAAATGGGGTGGAGTATGGTGAGGGAGAAGGAGGTGTAGGGAGGAGAGGGAGTAGGGGAAATTATTTTTGAAATGTTACAACTAGACCCCCTCCCCATACTAACACAATTACTTACACTCCCGGCTAACAATTAAGACTCAACACTTCCACACTAGCCCAAATAACTCGAATAAAATGCTAGGCATACAAATTATAACACATAAATTGCACACATAATTAATTAAATAAATAATAATTTAAATAAATAAATAACCAAATAATTAAATAAAAATCATTTAATTATTAATAAAATAGAGCCTATATTTCGGGTCGTGACACTGCTGCTGCCAAATCCTATGGATGAAGCAACAATTGGTGGACTATGGAATTCATGAAGCAAACTGCCCAATATTCTGCGATAATATGTCCACCATAGCTGTCTCCAACAATCCTGTCATGCATTCAAAGACAAAACACATCGACATCAAATATCACTTTCTCAAGGATCACGTGGAAAAAGGAAACATTCATTTAGAGCACGTGGGCACATATAATCAAATTGCTGATATTCTTACAAAGGCTCTTGACGCAAAGAGATTTGTGTTCTTGAGAGGAGAAATGGGTATGCTTGAACTCAGCTACCCTGTCCATATGATTTGTTAATACTAATAATCTTGTGTTTGCTTGATAAAATGTTCATCATAGGTCATGATCCATGATTCTGCGCAACCCCTGCGCAGCACTTCACTTGCGCATGACACTAATGTTTATTTGTTTTAAGAATCTATTGCGCTATTCAAAGCTCTGCGCATGATTTTAACATGCGCACACTTCGTGGATCGCAGGTAAGTCCTCTATTTATTAGAAATTGCACTTAGTCCCCTGACTGAAAAGTCAACGCTTAGTTCACAAGGGTACTTGTGCAATTAAAATTTTCCCTCGCCTCATTTTTGAAATTTCTTGGGAAATTACGCTTTTGCCCCTGCGCATGTCCCATTATCATTTAATGCATACGGCCATTAATGATAGCGCCTGTTAGAATTCCTGATAAACATTTATGAGGGAGTTGATATGACTGTGACCTGTCTAGACCTACTCACACACACGCGCGTCAGGTCTGCGCACGCGCGTTCCCTATTCGGCCACGTCGCTTTGCTATCGTGCGCCTCTGCGTTTTTCACCAAATTCTCCGTCTTTCACCAAACCGCCTCGCTGACGTCATGCGCCCTTTTCCCTTTTGGTGTAGATCCCTTTTGACTCTTTCTTTTTCTCTCTTTCCTGCTCTCTCCTCTTTCACAAATTCATCTTTTTTCTCTCCTCTGCAACCTACTCTCCTCCTCTCAATCATTTCCTTTTCTTCTCTCCTTGACTTTTCTTTTAATCTCTGCAATTCTTCTCTCTCTTCCATTTTTCAAAAACCCTAGTTCCATTTATAATGGCTCCCCGAAAATCAAAAGCTAAGGTTATTGGGGAGGTCCATGAACCGGTTGAAGAGATTCCTTCTCCAGAAGCTAAAACTGTTGACGACATGAATTCTTTCTATTTCCTACAAGGATGGGAACTAGATCTTGTTGCGCTACACAAAGACGCTGTGGGACGCAGAATAGTTCACCTTATGGATTCTTCCGACATTTTACCTCTCTTTACTCTGGCTCATGACTTCTATTTCCCCCCTCTTGTAGACGAGTTCTTTGAGAACGCAGAGAGAGTCACCATGACGCACAAGCATACTCGAGCAAAGATTGATGTTATCCGCTCAGTTGTTCGGAATTACTCAGTGCGCATTGTTCCTGCATCACTTAAAAAGCTTTGTGAATTTAATGTTGATGATGCGCCAGAAGCCTATTCTGAAGCTAAACAAAACAAGCTTGCGCAGAAACTAGTTGGGGAACCCTCTCTGGTAAAGAAATAGAGCGTTCATGATCGCAAGGAATTTGGTGAGGTGATGTATCACCTATGCACCATTATTGGCGACTCCGTAAACTGCAAAAATGGAAATAAGGGCAAGTTCATTTCCAAGCAGTGGGCTTATTGTGCTGCGGTTTATAATGGCGATGCTCTAGACTAATCCTCTGTTCTTTTTGACGAGCTATGGGATGCATCGGAGAGCTATGACAAGCGCATGGACAAAAAAGTAGCCAAGTACAGAACTCACTGTAGGCTACTATCAAAGTTTCTGATGAACGTCTCTGAGCTGCGCACCTTCGTGCAGAAGCATCCTGATCTCAAAGTTCCGTACACCAAGACCTATTCCATCTCTCAGCTCTACTCTCTGCGCAATTAAATTGGTCGCAGTGATTATCGCAAGATCTGGAACAAGGACACCAGCCCAGACAAGGAAGATTGGGTTGATAGTGATGATGATGTTGAAGCCCCTCAACCCAAGGCAAAGAACACTGCCGCGCAGCCTTCCAAGGCCACTGCGCCTACTGAACCTGAAAATGCTGCTGCGCAGGCAAAGCGCAAAGGCAAAGGTATTGCAGATCCTGCACCAGAAAAGATGAAGGAAATCCCAAGATCAACTGCTGGCATTAAAATTGGATCTGATTTACCGCCCCCTGCTCCCAAGCCTTCAAAGAAGCGCAAAGATCCTCCTGCACCTGCTCCCTCCCCTGCTAAAACTAAGAAAAAATCTGCATTTACCAGACTTCCTCCTGCGGCTGCTATGGTTGAAGAAGACAGTGAGTCTCGAATGGATGAGACTGCTGCTGATGCCGCGGATGATACCGCGCAGGGGGAGCAAGATCCAAAGGCTGCTGAAGCACCTCCTGCTCAGGGTACATGAGATAGTGATAATTGGATGGATGAAGCTTTTCCCGTCTCCGGTACGCCTGCCAAGACCGCTGCTGCTGCACTTGCTAAAGATGACCCTCCTCGAACTCCGCGCAAGAAATAGGTTGTGCGCAGCACTGCGAAGGGATAGCCAAAAGCTGCGGCTCCTCCTTGTCTTGAACTATCATCAAGTGCCTTTCAACGCCTCAACATTCCAATTGGGAATACTCAACCTGGAACCTCTGTTCTTCATGATGGATTGGACTTAGAAAATGAGGATGCGGATGAAGTTACCAAGACTGCGCAGGACGATGATGCTACGCAGCAAGCTTCTGTTGATCCTCCTGAAGGAAAAAAGGAAGGAGATGTGCGCACGACTGATACAGATAGCAGCAACACGCACTCATCTACGCATAGGTCTCTTGCTGCTGATCCTATTCAACTCTCTCCCAAACAACCTTCTCCAACGCACTCTCCTCCTAAAGTTTCTCCTCTTCCAACTCAAGCTATTCCTTCCGTCCCTACAGTATCTACTTCCTCTCTATCTTCCTCTGCTGATATGCGCCAAATTCTCCAGGCTCTCAATACTATTCAAGTCAACCAGGTTGCTGCGCAGTCCCAAATGACTCAGCTCATTACTGCTCAGACAGCTATCCAAGAGCAACTTGATGCGCAGCATTTAGAGATTGCTGCCATTAAGGGGGAGAATTTTTCAAAGGCATGTACCTCCGCAGGCCCCTCTGCGCAGCGCGTCCCTGATGCATTAGACCAAATAGTCCTGGACTCATTGAAGTCAATAGCTGGGATGCTTGAAAACGTCTGCACCTATACCGCTATCAATGATGGGTTTATAGGACTGCTTAAGCGTCTGCGCAAGAGCTTGGCCGATGGGTTGCATGAAGGGTTTGCAGGGATGGAAGCGATGATGTTGGAGAGATTGGAACAAGGTGGTCCCGCGCATGCCAATACGCTTAATATGGAAAGTGTCAGGGAGTGCATAACTCAAGCGATGATTGATTTCGCTGATGGGTTCAACGCTAGGATGGATCAATCCATGTTCGATATTCAAGCCAGCGTGAACACTCAGCGCCTCCATACTGACCAAAGACTTGAAGCAACGCAGGCCACTGTCATCAACACTATTGAAGCTGCTGAGTAGTCTTATTTCAATCAGATGACGGGACATCAAGTGCAGTACAGAGCCAACTTCCTAGAGCTGCGAGAAGACAACAGAGATATGCGCAGAGGAATGGCTACCTATGTTGGTGAGGCTGTGTCGTTCAGAGAAAGATTTCAAGAACTAAAGATTGAACTTATGAATAAGTTCAACAGTCTGCAGAATGAGCTGCGAGAAACCTTGCACCGGATCAACATAGACTAGGTTCTATGTAATTTTATTATTATTATTTTTTGCGCAAAGTATTTCTTTTTGTGCGCATTTTGTTTTTCTTATTCAAACTTGTAATCTGCAACAATTTACACTTCAAGTTTTAATGAGAAAAATCGCATCATGTATTTCCAAAACCTTGTTCAATTCAAACTCTTTGTTTGTGGAACAGTGATTGCATTATTTCAACCCATGCGAATAATCTTAACTGATCTTATTCTCAACGCATAATGTTTAAACATTCAGTTTAAACGCATACTTAAAACTTAAACTCATATTATTTATATGCGCTGAATGATATTTCTGTCTTTCCCTTTTCGTAAGCTAATCTTTTGGATAGACTAGAAATCTATGACATTGGCTAGTGTATGCATTGACTTGAGGCATGATTTGCCAATCACATCTTTATGGACATGTTATTATCAAGTACAATGAATTGCCTTTGTTATAGTAGGTAATGGCATCAATCATTTAGGGGGAGATTGTTGGGTATGCTTATTTCTTAACCCTCCTACTTGTTAGAATTGATTGATACCATCACCTATTAATATTTTATGGACTTTAGGAACCGATGTAAGAAGTTTTATAACTTCATTTTTTAGCTTAGTCCATTTTTCAGTATAGGCTTGGAATATAGGACTTGGAGCGAAAAGGAATGAAGATCCAAGCGTCAGTGGTTACTGCGCAGGTCTACTCTGCGCAGGACACCACTATGCAGGTTTATCCTGCGAAGCATTCTTCCTCAGTTCAATACATTCAGATCACCTAACTTGGAAAACGCTTTGAAGATATACGCTTTTAAAAGTTCTGAGGTGTGCAGAAACGACAAAGCAACCACACTCAGCAGATCTAACGGTGGAGACGTGCTTAAGAGAAATGTGTCAAATGAAGACAGCTGTCAACCTTCTAGAAGAAGCTTTTGAATTTGGTCTTCATGCTCAGTCTCCAACGGCTCTATATACCTGCGCACCAATCATATTGTGCCAGGTCATCAACTTTGATTAGAGCCCCAACCAATCATAGATTCATAGAGCCCAGAATTTCTGAACACACACACACCTCTTGAAGCTTCGATCATTTAGATCTTGCTTCTTGAGATACACCGGTTTAGTCTGGGATTTGTTCTTCATAGATTATAGATCTTTGAGATAGTTTATGTTTCATTGTTGTATCTTGTAACTCTCTCATATAATAAGATCTCCATTAGAAAATCCAAGACTAACCATCTTGGTAGAGGACGTAGATCTTTCATTGATCGAACCTCTCCAAATAGCTTGTTCTTTAATCTCGCTATTTACTTCCTGCTTAATCATTTCTGAATTATTGCTTTGTTTGATCTTTCAGATTTCTATACTTTGCTGCTGTACTTGTTATTGCTTATTGCCTTAGAACCTTTTATCCAACTCTTTAAGCCAAAACTTAGCGCGTGCGTTTTCATCTCTGTGCAGCTTTTTACTGCGCAGGTGCTGCTTAAACTTCCGCTGTGCATTTCACACTCTCACTGCGCGCTATACTTAGCTTATTTGAGAACTGTGCGCATAAGCCATTGATTTGCAAAAGGGTTTGAAAAGAATTTTAAAAACGCTATTCACCCCCCCCCCTCTAGCATTTTTCATACCCTTGTTGCCCCTTTGGGACCAACAGGGAGATTCAGTAACTCAACCCAAGAGTCAATGGCACCACGGTGATATTTAAGGACGGCAATCCGACCGGCCAAAGGCATGCCAAGGATGGCCCCCGAAATCATCAACAGTCGGCACCATTTCATTAGCTGAAAAGTTGAAGGTATGGCTATCGCAATCCCAGAAAGCCGCGGCAGCTCTCAACAAATCCCAATCCGGCTTCAACGTCCGCAAAGTGAAAAGAATTCAGAACCTGAAGTCTTTAATGAAGGCCTTTTTGGGATGGGTCTTGAAAGAATACACAAAAGTGTCCAAGTCCTTTTCATACCCACTAACAACCTTGGCATCAAGAACAAAAGAATTGGAAGCCATGGAAAATGTTGATCACAAGCAAAGTTGAGCAATAATATGATGTTCAAAAATGGCAGAAAGGAGCTGTGGGAATCAAGTGGTCGAACAGAAGCTGATATTATAGCTGTTAGGGGGTCTTTTGGCCAGCAAATGTCAAGCCCGGAATTCCACCTCCCAGACGCGCGCGCCACCCGCCAGCGGTCTAAAATGCGCGCGCGTCCCAAGCCTACAGAGGAAAGCGCGCGCCTCCCAAGTCTAGATCACTTCAGAAAAGGCCTTGTTAGAAATCTCCAACCTAAATCAAGACACAGCCCCGGTCCTCGGACACCCAGTTGGGCACACCTTCTTCTGGTCCGCCCTTAAGGCATGTCAAAGATTGAAAGTAGGATAGAAACTCCCACTCAAAAGTAGGCTGTCCTTCTCCAGATTCCAAACTCCCTAAGTTCTGTCACGGGTGCCATACCCCCCTCAAGAGTCAATCTTAACATTTCATCCCTAGCAGGAACATTCTTCTGGTCGCGGTCAACTGTGCCCGCACCCACAAGTCAAAAAGTCAAGTGTGACTCCAAGTGGCACGCGACTTCAAAGCAATATTTCATCAACGGATTTCACTAACGGATTCGTCAACAAAGGTTCACTAACGGCCTCTTCAAAGGTTCACTAACGGCCTCATCAACGGATTTCACTAACGGATTCGTCCTCAAAGGTTCACTAACGGCCTCTTCAAAGGTTCACTAACGGCCTCTTCACAGGTTCACTAACGGCCTCCTCAAAGGTTCACTAACGGCCTCTTCAAAGGTTCACTAACGGCCTCATTCAAGGGTTCACTAACGGCCTCTCCAAAGGTTCACTAACGGCCTCTTCACAGGTTCACTAACGGCCTCCTCAAAGGTTCACTAACGGCCTCTTCAAAGGTTCACTAACGGCCTCTCCAAAGGTTCACTAACGGCCTCGTTCAAAGGTTCACTAACGGCCTCATTCAACATATTCAGCCGGCAGGTTCACCTAACGGATCATGCCACCCCCTCTATCAACAAAAGCCGCTCACACAGGGAGCGCACCACTATCTCTCGCAATTTCAAATTCCTGCTTTCATCGAGTCTTTGCTTTTTCTTGGTGATGTCCTCTGCGGGTGTTTTTAACTTTCGTCGACGCGTTTTGCTTTGCAATCCACGTCGCCGAGGGGATCTGTAGACACCCCGCCTTGGACCGCTCACCCCGATTGCACATTTGATCTTGTGTTTCTCCCCATTTTAAGTGTTTCTCGTTAGTTTATGTCACTTCCGTTAAGTTCCTGACTGACTTCGTTAAGTCCAGGGACTAAACTGAATAACAGGGCTGACTTTCTAGTCCATTCTGTCAAAATCATCTTCTCTGAGTCGCGCGCCTCCGACAGGAGGATCCAGATGCGCGCGCCTCCCGCCCCCAAAGCAGGAAGCGCGCGCCTCTGGGCGTCGATTACTGTGAATACCCCTTTCCGATGAAGCGATGCATGGGAAGTATCTTGTGATTATTTTTATTTACAAAAGGAATATTCTTAACGACATTAAAATTATGAGAGTCGCCACGCCGTTTTAATTAAAGCCAAAACATTGAAAAAAGCAATTTTAGTGGGTTCGGGGGTCAAATTATAACAAGAGAAGAATATTGAACGTTATCACTCCTATTGCCCGAATTGATCGGGCTTTCTATGATGATGCGGTGTATGTAGTGTGTTAGTGATTTAGACCGGATCCGAAGATTGCCTACGTTCCTCTCAATGTGAGAAGCTCAGGTCAGCGTAGTTCGCAGAGAATTAGAATAGGCATAAGAATCAGGATCATGCATAATGAGGGGGGAATTACCTAAAGATTAGGGTTTAGAAGTAGTTCCTAGATCATCCTCGGGTTGATGAACCCTAGATCATCATCGACTATGAAATAACATGTAATTATGAAGATCACAACCCTAAATATAGCATAAATAAGGTTTTAATCTATGAACACGAAGAACATGCGAAGAACATATTATGAACATATGAATGAACATGCAAAGCATATGAAGAAACTATGAATAAACATGTAAGAACATGAATATAAAAGATCTACATTAAAAATGATGCAAGAACATGAAGAAAAAGTTAGAAAACTTACCTATGCTGGCAAGAAATAAACCTTGAATCTTCTTGAGTGTTTGAATGCTTAATTAGGGAGAAAATTGTGTTTAAGAACTCCAAAATTCGGACTTAGAGCTCTCAAAATCGGACCCTTAAACCAATAGCATGGGATTGGTTTATATAGTAAACTGAGGGGAAGATCTGACGGCTGAGATCATCTGGGACAAGGTTGGCCGCCTGGCCATGACTGAAGACGGCGACAAGAGTGGCCGCGTGGACAAGGTCGAGGCGTGGCAAGGTTGGCCGCGTGGCCAATTCTGCTGGCTGACTTGATTCTTAAGCTAGGGTTTCTGCATGGTTTTAAGGAAACCATTCATTACCTATTTTGATAGATTTTGTCATAAATGAGGTATTTCGGGAATCCGGGACAAGTCTTTGCAAGGTTTCTAATTCCTATAAAGTCCTTGTACTTTTGGGAAAGTCCTAATAAACTCATTTTCAGGTCGGGTACTAACAGTAGCCCCTCGGCGACGCTTCTTGCAAGGCAATGTGGGGTCGACGATAAAAGAAGGATCCGTCTGAAACATGAGTTTCAAAACAGATGAAAGGTAAGGGAACGGCTGAACCTTGACAGGCGACCTACGTATCCGCGGGGGAATCAAGCCAAACGTAGTTCAAATCTGATGGGGAAATTTAGAATGATTGTCCTCTGATGGGGAGCAACGTCTTCTGCTGGGGAAAATGCACCTGCTGGGGATGAGAGATGACCGCGTCGGTCGGGTGGCTGGACCTTGTCAGGTTTCCTACGTATCCTACGAGGAATCAAGCCAAACGTAGTTCAGAGATATTGGGGAAAGACGAGACATCGAACTTCTGTTGCGGATAATAAACCTACGGATACTATCTTGTATGAAGAACGAACATTCATAAGTAATGAAGTTATTTGGGAAAAATAAAGACTACGTTGTCTAAATAATCCCAAGATGGAATGGTAAACGCAATCAGGATTGCCAGGGCTCCTGCCGATTGCGCTAAAGTAATAGATGTTGGATCTCTCGCGAACAGAAACGCCGAGGCTTCTGCCAATCGCGATCTGGGATGCGTATGTCATAGAGGCGCCGAAGTCTCTACAACCATACGAATTCTAATAATAGATGCTGGATATCTCGCAAACAGAAACGCCGAGGCTTCTTCCAACCATGATCAATCAAGGATACGTATGTCATAGAGGCGCCGAAGTCTCTACAATCATACGAATCCTAATAATAGATGCTGGATCTCTCGCAAACAAAAACGCCGAGGCTTCTGCCAATCCCAATCGATCTAGGATGCATATGTCATAGAGGCGCCGAAGTCTCTACAACCATACGAATCCTAAGCAAATATTCGGTGAAGAATGGAAATTTTAAGGGGCTTTCCGTACCCAAAGGCAACGAATATCGGTCAAAGTAGTGCTAAGGGCATTTAAAATGAATTAAAGGGAAAAGATCAAGGGCAAAAAATGGAATTTTATCTGAAGGGACAAGGTTGGCCGCGTGGCCAATATCTCTGAATTGCAATAGTGGCCGCGTGGCCAAGAACGCTGAGTGGTCAGATCTCCTTCACGCGGATTGCCGATCTGACGGCTTGGATAGAGAGTGCATAAGTAGCCGCGTGGCCAAGGTCGTCGTCGGGATGACTCCTTGGTCACATCACCAGAAACCCTCCCTCTTCTCCTTCTTTTCTTCTTTCTTCTTCTTCCTTCCTCCATTGTTGACGAGTTAGAGAGAGAAAATTGAGTTATTAGAGAGAGAAAGCTTGGATTTTGATAATCTTAAAGACTTCATTTCACATATTTCTTGAAGCTATGGCAGATTGGATCAATAAGGCGTTATTCAGGGATTTTCCGGGCCAAGGTGGGTATATGCTTCCACAACAAGAGCAACACGGTGATGCTCAGGGCGAGGGAAATGTAGGGGTTGACCCGGGAGCGGGTTTTGAAGCGGCTCCCTTGATTCCACGGGGCGGTTTGAGACCACGAGCCGGGACTCGGAATTATCGCGATAATCTGCTGCGGTCTACGTTCGACCAAGATTACGATTTTTACATCGACTCTGAGCGTCATTGGTCGATGGGGCTTCCGGAGACGCGAGAGGTAAATTTCGAATTTTCACTCCTCTCTTTATCGCACATTTGTATGTTTTATACATAGTATGTGTTGGTCCCAAAGACACAACAAGGGTATGAAAAGAGGCTAGAGGGGGGGTGAATAGCCTATTTAAAATTAAAATTATCAACCCTTTTTCAAAATTCAACCTTATGCTTACTATTTGAATTTTATGGTCAAATGAAAAACCACAAACTCAGTAACAAAATGCACAGCGGAAGTTTTCGATAAAAACGAAGTAGAGTTGTTTTTGAAGTTAAAAACTGCTAGATAAGCAAATAGCGCGGCAAGCAATATTGCGGTCGGCAATATTATGGTCGGCAATGCGGTAAGCGGAGCGGTAACCCTTGCGGTCGGCGATTTGTAGCAAGCAAGGTTACAGACTAGAAAGGTTGAAAATGGAAGTTTGTGTCTATGAGTTTTGGCAAAATGATAAGTAGTCAGAAGTAATAACTTAGGCAAAAAGGCAAGCAACAAACACAATTCACAATCGTTTAAGTATCTGGAAAGATCAAAACACTAAATGACAAACAAAGTCAATAAGAACAATAAGAACAATAAAAACAATTGCAGAAAGTAAATTTGCAGAATGTAAATGACTCAATGATTTGGAAAGGTTCGATCTGTTAAAAGATCTACGTCCTTTACCAAGATGGTCAGTCTTGGATTTTGAATGGAGGATATATTAATTCTCTTGAGTACAAATTACAAAGATGAAGATTTGAATTAATTCCTACTTTCTATGAAGAACAAATCCTAGACTTAGACCGGTGTATCCCTAATGATGCAATCTATGTGATTGATCAATCGGGGTGTGTGTGTGTAAAGAATCAAGAGATCTATATAATCTAAATGATTGAGAGCCTAATGAATCTTTAAGTGTTGCTGGGCTTGAGATTTGATGTTCTTGAAGGCTTGCTGGGGATCTTTGAAGATTTGAATGCGAATGCTTGAAGATTCAAATGATTCTGGAAATCTTGAGTATGATCTTCAATCACCAAGTATTTCGACAGCAATTTCTCTCTTTGAATCTCAGCACTCTTCAATGAAGAGTTCAAGGTCTATTTATAGCCTTGGGTTGAGAAATAGCTGTTGGAAGATGATGAGCTGGAGCATTCTGATTGGAGCTCACATCTTTATCTTGTAGTTGCAGAAGTTAGTGGTCCAGATGTACTATCTTGTACGACCAAATTCAAATTTGAATTTGCAACGTTCAAATCAAGTTTGTCTTTTCTTGGATTTGCGGTCGCCAAGGTTTGCGGTCACTAATGCGGTCAGTAGTGCGGTCACTAGTGCGGTCGCCTAGGTGAGGTTGGCAGACTTGGCCAATTTTGCAGAAGTCTTTCAGCAGCAGCATTTCTTCAAAATTTGAGGGCTGATCTTCTAAGCCTAGCTAAACTAAAAATGGACTTAACTAATGAAGTGATAAAACTTCTTACAATAGAACCTAAAGTCCATAAAAAGTAAAATAAGGTTATGGGATCAATCAAATCTAGGTAATAGGAGTGGTTTATAATATGCATACCCAACAATCTCCCCCTATTTGATTAAGACCATTACCTACTATAACAAAGACTAATTCATTGTACTTGGTAATAACATGTTTCAAGAAATTAAGTTTTATTAAGTTCATGTCCCAAGTCAATGCACAACAGTAAGTCAATGTTATAGATTTCTATCATCCTAAAAATAAAATAAAAGGACTAATCCTAGAAGATAGAAATATTTTTGATGCAATTCAAAAAGATGATATATGAAGGAAATGAATAGCATCAAAACAACACAATCATAACTAGTACTCTGAATCATTAAAGCGATGAAGCATAAGAGTACAAAACAAAAGAGAGAGAATAAATGTAGTTGTGTTACAGACCCAAATAAAAGTTGAACAGAAATTTAAATTGTTTCAAGGCATCCAGCCTAATAGAATGAAAATAAAGTGCGGTCAACAAAGCGGTCGAGGTAACGGTCGAGTACTACGGTCGGGGTTGCTGTCAGGTGTGCGGTAGCTTCACATATCCAAACCAGGAATCTTCACTTCGTCTTGAAATTCAGGAATGATGGGGCAAGTGAATGCGTTGGCAAGCATATAATCGAAACTGTTCACGGTCGGGAAATCGATGCTATTTCCATCATCATTCTCAGCTTGTGAGTGAACATTTCCATGACCCGCATCGGCAACTTGAATGGATCCTTCAGTAATTGGACTTCCAGCAGATCTCTGCACGGATTCTTCCAAAGTATCCAACTTCTTTTCAACAACTTGAAATGAACCAACAACTGTGTTTGTCAGTTCTTCAATTCTGGAGCCCTGATACTCAAGTGGCGCTTTAAGAGTAGCATATGCAGCCTTGATTGCTTCAAGCTTTTTCGCTTGATTTTCAGTCAGAGCTTCAAGAGAAGCCTTGATGGCTATATCAACTTCCTTTTCTATGCTGAACTTGATCTTTTTCAGCTCATGGACCAAATCAGTTTTTACCAGATCCAACTGCTTGTGAATTTCAATAGAGGCCTCAACAACCTCACGCGAAAGCCCACGGTTAAGGGCGCTTGTCTGAATGGTCAGAGCCTCTTTCATGAATCGAGGAGTAACCAATAAGTCAGTAGAGAGAACGGTCGAGGTTGATGCGGTCGGAGCAGTTTGAGCTGCAGGTTGAATGGGAGCAGAACTTGAACTGGTCGTTCCACGAACAACATCTTTGACAGTCTTTATTATGGTCAATGTCTCCCCCTTAATGGTATCAATCAACTTTGAGGGAAGAGAACATAGCTCTTGCTGGAGGATAGACTGAGTGGATTTAAGATCAATCACCTCTGCGGTCAACTGAGCAATGGCAGACTGATTTTCAGATTGGAGCTTGGTTAAGGATTGAACAGCGGTAAGGAGGGCGGCAACTTGTCCTGTGGTCGCCGGAATGTCATCGTTTTTGACCGGAGAAGGAGGGGTTGGAATAGGAGAATGAGTAGGAGAGGCAACTGGTGTGCGGTCAACAGGACGGTAGACGTCAATGGGCAGCTCAGTGCGGTCGACGTCAGCGACCGTGCTTCCTTTCGGAGCGGCAGCATCAGGACGGTCAAAAGTGGGGCTATCAACATTTATATCCCTGTCCTTCTCATCACTATCACCTTGTTCACTACCAACAGCAACTCGTTTACCATCATCAATATCATCACCTTCGTCACCACTTCCAACAATTTCAACCTTTGAATCACCTGAATCTTCATCTTCAGTTTTCTCACTGTCTGATTCATCCCTTAGAGAGTAAACTTGTCGTGCAACCTTTTTCAATGTAGGAGCAACATCAACCACATCTGCAGTGGTAAGAGGAGGAGACCCAGTAGGAGTAAAGACTGGAGATGCATCAACCTTTGCCTTCTTGACAATTTTAACGGGGCTAAGAGAATGAGTTCTCTTTTTCTCCCCCTGAGAAGTTGTGGTAGAAGGGAGTTTAGATTTGACAGATTTTGCAGGTGCAGCAAGTGACCGAAATGGTGCGGTCGACTTTCGAGGAAGGGAGGTGGAATAAGTAGACTTGGCTGATGGTTCCTTGAATTTGATACCGACGGCAACTGATGATTTCTTTGCGGTCGGCTCAATAGCAATACCCTTGCCTTTCCCTTTGACTGGGGCGGCAGGGAGATACTCTTCTTCATCGACGTCGTCATCACTAGCAGTCGGCAGAGAGGGTTTTTGTTTGGAAGGAGACTCATACGGCTCATGAGGATCCTTAGCAAGATAGACCTTATAAAGACGATTTCCAAATCGAGAACGGAAATTGGTTTTCATGGTAGAGATGGTAAAGAGCTTGCTCTTGGAAATGGAAAGCAGGAGTTCACGATTCTTCGACATGATTTTGCGAAGTTCCTTAATGTGAGTCATGAGAAAGGTGATGAATCTGCTGTGAGTGCGGTACTTGATAGTGCCCTTGTCCTTTGCTTTATTGTAAGCAATGATGTTTTCTTTCAGGGCATCATAGATGACCTGACACCAGTCTATGTCTTTACATAAATAAATTGCTGCAGACAAAGTCCACTGGGAGGAATTGAAGTTTGCCTGGTTACCTGTCTTGCAATGAATAGAGTGGCCAACTAGGTGACCGATATGGTACATGACTTCATCAAATTCCTTACGAGGAACTTTGGTGACATGAATATGACCAACCAAGCGCGTTGCAAGAGCCTTCAATTCATCATCAGCTACGGTCGTGGCATATACAACACCAGACTTCTTTTTGATTCCCAACACTTCACCAATATTAACCACATCTAAGGTCATCTCATGACCTTCAATTTCATCATGAATGAACTTCACTATCTTGCCGTGCTTGGAGCGACTGGTCTCTTCAATAGCGGTTGCAAAGAACTGGTCAACGAAAGCAGGGACATGGAAGTCCTGATCGAATGTAAAAAATGGAAGAACACCAGTCTTCTCAAATCGCTTGATGACATTCCTCCCAATGGCATCTTCTTTGAGATCTTCAATGTCCATTAGGAGTCCAGGAAGGAAGTGTTTAGTATCCTAAAAAATTAAGAAGTTAGAAAAATAAAACTTGCGGTCGCTTGCAATGAAGTGCGGCAAGGGACACGGTAAAGAAGAATGTGGTAAGTATCACGGTAAGAAATATGTGCGGTAAGAGATACATGCGGTAAGGCCATGCGGTAAGACACACGGTCGACACACTTAGCAAGCAAAATTTTGAAAACAAGAAATTTTTAAAGAGATAAAGCACAGAGAATCAAAACACGCACAAACACCTTTTAAGTGTGTGTGCTCAAGGAAAATGGATCAAAAAGGTAACGCTCAAGAACACGGAGAACCAGATCAAGAACACGAGGAACTTTTACTGTAGCATCTACCCAGAAAATTCGAACTTAGCTAAAAATCGAATAAAAAACACGTAGCCATACTCGAAAATTACGATTAAGATCAAATATAACATCAATTTTATCAAATAACCAACAAAAATGCACAAAATCGAAGAAAAACGAAATGGGGGGTGCGCAATCCCGGAAAACCCAGTTGGAAAGAAAATCTCCAAAAATCATCCAAAAAATCTTGACATGAACACATATTGAGATGTAAAATGTTATATAATAACAAGAATCAAGCAACAATTAAGCCTAGAAAGCATCAAAATTGACAATGGGGAAGAATATGAAAAGTTTTATAAAACCCACAAATGAAATACGAAAATTCAACAAAATTAATAGATTTAAGGGCCGAAATCATACCATTCGCGATTGATAAGGTGAAGGCTGAAGAGAGGATGATTTTTTGACTGATTTCATGAACATATATAGAGAATCGAGGGAGAAAACGGACAAAAAAATATGGTGCTGAGAGAGAGTGTTTTAGAGAGAGAAAAATTAGAGAGAGAAAGTCAAAGAGAGAGTGGAGCAGAGAGAGTGGAAATGGTTTAAGTGGAAAGGGGTATATAGGCGGTTATGGGGATGTGGAGAGGTGGAAAAGTGGGAAGTTAACTCTGCAGATCAGATATGACAGAGAAAAGAGTCCTTTTTGTTTTCAAATGAGAGCCAATGACGGCGGAGCAAAAATATTATAATGATTTGAAATAAATAAAAGCGAGGGAATAATGAAAATTACCTTAATGCCCTTGATGTAAAGAAAATATCACTCCTAAATATCTCTAAGGTTAGAACAATTACCTGGAATCCATGCGTGCGGTAAGTAAAAAAAACTTTACCGTTTGTGCGGTCGATATACTATGCGGTCGATTACTAGCGGTCGACTGATATTGAGGTAGTACTTTTAAAATATTAACACCTGGCGTTGATCTGTGCGGTCAACAATTCATGCGGTAGGCATGAGTGACAACCAAAATACATTTGAGGTTGCCACCAGGCGGTCGACTCAATGCGGTAGGTACTAGCGGTAACCTATAAACTTGTGGTCGACATTTAAATGATATTAGCTTGATTCGAGCGGTCGACGCAACACGGTCGATTGAAGCAATGCGGTCGACAGAGTTGCTAGGTACCTACTTGTTTGAAGAAACTTGGAGAAACCAAAACATTAGTACAAAACTCATAAGGACAAGATATTTAGAGTTCTAGCATACCCATTTCTCCTCTGAGAAACCTAAACCTCTTGGAATCCAAAGCCTTGGTGAGAATGTCTGCAATTTGATTGTCAGTACTCACATACTCTAGATGAATGTTACCTTTCTCGACATGATCTTTGAGAAAATGGTATTTGATATCAATGTGTTTGGTCTTTGAATGCATCACAGGATTGTTGGACACAGCAATGGTAGTATTGTCACAATAAATTGGACAATTTTCTTCTTTGATTCCGTAGTCGACCAATTGTTGTTTCATCCAAAGCACTTGGCAGCAGCAGCTTCCAGCAGCTATATATTCAGCTTCTGTGGTAGATACGGAAACTGATGCTTGTTTCTTGCTAGCCCATGAAACGAGTCGATTTCCGAAGAAATGACAAGTTCCACTTGTGCTTTTCCTGTCAATGGTACATGCTGCATAATCTGCATCTGAGTAACCTATAAGATCGAAATTCGAATCTTTGGAATACCAAAGTCCAAGGTTAATAGTCCCAGATAAATAACGAATAATACGTTTTACAGCAATAAGATGTGCTTCTCGAGGATCCGCTTGATAGCGAGCACAAACACAAACACTAAACATGATATCGGGCCTACTAGCAGTTAAGTAGAGAAGAGAGCCAATCATACCTCGATACAAGGTTTGATCAACCTTTTTACCTTTTAAGTCTTTGTCAAGCTTATTGCCGGTAGCCATAGGAGTGTCGTATGCTTTTGCATTTTCAAGTCCAAATTTCTTGATAAGATCTTTTGTGTACTTTGCTTGGTTGAGGAAGATGCCTTCAACATATTGTTTAATTTGTAGCCCAAGGAAGAATGTCAATTCTCCCATCATGCTCATCTCAAATTTGCTTTTCATTAACTTTTCAAATCGCGTACACAACAATTCGTTAGTAGAACCGAAAATAATATCATCGACGTAAATTTGAACAAGTAAAGTATGATCATGATATTTTGCAATAAATAAAGTTGTGTCGATCTTACCACGCTTAAAACCTTTTTCTAGAAGAAATTTTGATAGAGTATCATACCATGCTCGTGGAGCTTGTTTGAGTCCATACAAAGCCTTTTGAAGTTTGTAGACATGATGTGGAAATTTGGGATCTTCAAATCCGGGCGGTTGAGCGACATAGACAGTTTCTTGAAGTTCGCCGTTGAGAAATGCACTCTTCACATCCATTTGATAAAGCTTGAATCTTTTGAAAGAGGCATAAGCTAAAAATATCCTTATAGCTTCAAGTCGTGCAACGGGGGCAAAGGTTTTGTCGTAGTCAATGCCTTCTTCTTGTCTATATCCTTGTGCAACCAACCGAGCTTTATTTCTTGTGATGCTTCCATTCTCATCCATCTTATTTCTAAACACCCACTTTGTACCAATCACTCCTTGATCCTTAGGTCGAGGAACTAAGTTCCAAACTTTACATCTTTCAAATTGGTTGAGCTCTTCTTGCATGGCAACAACCCAACTTGAGTCTTGGAGTGCTTCATCAACTTTCTTGGGTTCAACTTGAGATATGAATGCGGTAAGAGCATCATAATTTGATCTTCTTGTTCAAACACCAGAATGTAGGTCACCAATGATATTTTGAATTGGGTGATCTCTGACCTCGCGCACTTTATGTGGTAGGTCTGGTTGAGTTGATGGTTGTTGAAGATCTTCTAGTGGTACATCATTTGTGCCATCCCAATCATAGGTAAGTTGAGGGATTGGTTCTTCAACATTGATAGGTGTTTCAACTTCAACTCCATTTGAGGTAGCAGCAGATGTGGTAGCTTCTGGTGCTTCATATGAGGTAGGTGGAGGAGTAGTTGAGGTAGAAGGATTTCCTTGAGTTGACTGATTTTGTGGTCGACTTGAACCTGTCTCATTAAGCTCAAGAAAATCATCAGTAACATTTGGAGCCATATGTGGCTCAAGGAGAGAATGTTCATCAAAAGTAACATGGACGGATTCAACTATCTTAAGAGTGGTTTTATTAAATACACGAAAAGCTTTTGAGTGTTTAGCATACCCAACAAATATACCTTCGTCGGCCTTAGGAGCAAATTTACCTCGATGTTCTTTACCGTTGTAGAGAATATAACATTTGCAGCCGAATATCTTGAAGTAGGCAATGTTGGGGGTTCTTCCTCTCCAAAGTTCATAAGGAGTCTTGTTGTAGGTTTTGTTGATGAGGGATCGATTTTGAGTGAAGCAAGCTGTGTTGACGGCTTCAGCCCAAAAATATTGAGGTAGCTTTGATTCAGCAATCATCGTTTTTCCTGCCTCTATCAACGTTCTATTCTTTCTTTCCACGACACCATTCTGTTGTGGAACTCCAGCAGCTGAAAAGTTGTGGTCAATACCATGGTCGTCACAGTATTGAGCGACGCCGTTGTTTTTGAATTCTGTTCCGTTGTCGGATCGAACACTGACTAGGTCGTCTTCTTTTTGAGTTTGGAGCTGTCTAAAGAGCGCGGTTAGAATGTCATAACAATCATCTTTGGAGATCATCATTTCGACCCACGTATATCTTGAATAATCGTCTACCACAACTAATGTATATCGGTTGCCCGATACTTGCGGTAGTGACAGGTCCAAATAAATCCATATGTAGTAGCTGCAAACATCTTGAAGTTGACGGAGTCGTCTTGCTGGAGAAAGACGATTTTGGTTGTTTGCCAAGTTGACAAGCTGAGCACTTTTCGTCGTGGTGGTCAGCAACTTTGGGTAAACCACGAACCAGATTTTCTCTACCAATCTTTGAGAGATACTTGAAGTTCAAGTGACTAAGTCGTTTATGCCAAAGCCAACTATTTTCGCTAACATTCTTTGCTACAAAACAGAGATTAGAAGAAATACAAGTAGAATTGAAATCAACAATGTAAACATTTTTCTTACGAATCCCTTTGAGTAAAGTGACGCCGGAGTTGCCATCCTTGATAAGACAATGAGTTGAAGTAAAGTGGCATTGCAATCCTTTGTCGCAAAATTGTGAGATTGAGAGAAGATTGTGTTTTAGACCGGTAACTAGAGAAACATCTTGGATTGTTATTTTTCCTTTTCTGATGACTCCATAACCGATGGTCTTTCCTTTGCTGTTGTCGCCAAAAGTAACTGCTGGACCTTTTTCATTACGGACATTTTTCAAAAGGTTGATATCTCCAGTCATATGCCTTGAGCATCCACTGTCGAGATACCATAAACTTGTAGTTTCATTGGAGTGGCTGGCCATTAGGCAGAGGACCTACAAAATAAACATTTAAGATCGAGGTCCCCTTTATTATTTTGGGTCCTAAAGATTAGCAGCTTTTGATAACCCACACTTGCCTCACAGAAGGTGGTTTAAACCTTCTAGGATTGGGTGTGAATCTTAAAAGACATTCAGCAGCCTTGTGACCATAATCATCACACACAGAACAATGGTGGAAGCCACCCAACTGAGGGTTAACAAACTTTGTTGAAGTTTTCAGCACAACATCATTTACTGGTATGGATGAGGTCGCCTTTACAAAATTCATCCACTTGAACTTTGCCGCCTTACCACTACCCGCGGTCGTTGGTTTCCTTACGGTAGCCAACTTCCTAGATGCGGTCGACTGACCGTGCGGTAAGTAAGTGCGGTAAGGAGATTCAGCGACCTTGCTGGTGCTTGCCACAGCAGCAGGTTCATCCATGGCAATACCTTTCAACTTTGCCTTGCCATTTTGTTTCTTAGGGTAGACATAATTGAACATTAGTTTCTTCTTTGGTTCTTGTCCTACACCCTTTGAAGCATGATGTTTAGCCTTCAACTCTTCCA
This sequence comes from Campanula takesimana, assembly GCA_026119855.1. Classification (NCBI taxonomy): domain Eukaryota; kingdom Viridiplantae; phylum Streptophyta; class Magnoliopsida; order Asterales; family Campanulaceae; genus Campanula; species Campanula takesimana. Next base: position 165,003 of record JAOWBW010000996.1, read on the forward strand.
AAGTTTGCTGGGTAAATTTCTCATCTCTTTCACAACAAGATGCACATTTAAAGTTGTCACTAGTTTGGAATCCCAAGCCTTCTTTATCACCACTAGACTTTTGGGATTCTAATATTTGTTCCATAGTGACACGAGAATTGGTCCACTTATTAGTGATCCGTTTGAGGTCATTTATCTCAGCAACCAATTCATCGTTTTTAACTTTAAATATGACATTTTGTTCTTCTAAGAAACGGTTTCGATCAGTAAGAGGAGTCATGCTCTTGATCTGCTCCTTAAGGAGGGTGAGTTCAGATCTTAGTAGAGTTTTCTCCGTCTTAAGCTGGGAAATCTCTTCAGTTGAAAGTACTAAAGCTTCCTTCATGCCAGCAAACTTACTAATTACCTGTTCAGCTTTCATAAACATCTTTTCTTGTTCATCGGGAGAAATATCAAACTTGACTTGTGGAGTGGTAAGCAGAACTTCCTTCACCTTAGGATTGTATTGAGCCTTCTTTGCTGCACTTACATCACATCTAGAAAATAGAAGATCGCCATTCCTTTGAACTGGAGTTAGGAATCCCTTTTCAGCAAGTTCATCAGCTGTATAGCTTATCCGTTTAGGTTTTGCATTTGGTGAGCGACGATTTTTATTTTCATCCTCATCATCGGAATGAACGACCAAACAAATGTGACCTTCTTCAGAATCCTCGTCGCTTTCATCAGAGTCTGACTCTATCTAGGTAGCTAACTCTTTTGTGGCAGAGTCCTCTTCAGCGACCATTCCCTTTTGCTTTGAGTATCTAGGAGTGAAGTTGCTTTTCTTCTTCATGTACTCGAATTTGGGAATTGGACATTCTGATGCGAAATGACCGGGTTTCCTGCAATTAAAACAAACGAGATCCTCTTTCTTCTTAGAGAAGTTAGAGTACTCTTTCTTACTTGTTGAGCTGCTCCTTGAAAACCTTGCAGGAGCTTTGCTTGATGATCCGGGCCTTGCTGACTTTCTGAATTTTTGAAATCTTTTCACGAACATAGCAAAGTCCTCGTCGTCCATATCTAGTAACTCAGATGTGGAGATTTTTGGATCTTCTTCTTCGATCACTTCTTCCTTTTTAGCGACCAACGACAAACTCTTAGTTTTTCCTTCCATCTCTTCAATGTTGTGGAGCTTGATGTCAAAAACTTTGAGATTGGCATAGAGGCTTCTGAGAGACATATCATCTAGAAGCTTGGTATCTTCAAGAGTATTTCCTTTGTGAAGATATTGAGAACCAAGAGCAGCAAGAAAATTAACATTGATTTCTTTTTTGGTAAGCTTCTTTCCAAGTGCTGTATATGTACTTACAATCTCACAATAACGATCGTAAGTGGCTCTTAGTGATTCACCGGGGATCTTAGCGAAGTTGTTGAAACGTCTTTGAATTGCAAATCTTTTGCTTTCCTTGCACGCTTGATCTCCTTCGATGTAATCTTCAATTGCATCCCAAAGATCTTTTGCTGTAGCACATTCCATGATTTGTTGACGCTGAGACGTATTTAAAGTACTCATGAGTATACTTTTTGCTTTCACATCCATTCCAACTAGTCTTTTTCTTCATCGGTCCATTCAGCTTTTGGTTTCTTGATTGTCGGTATGGTATCATTGGTTTCTGGATCCGGATTAGCTTTCATTGGGAAATATGGTCCAATGGTAAGACAATCACCAAGTTGCTCATCCATGGAGTAGAATTGAGTTAGAATGCTGTGCTTCCATACGTCAAAGTTGTCTTCGTCGAACGCTGGAACGTGAGTGAAGTTAACCGTTGCCATAGTTTTCTGACTTGCCATTTTGAATCGGCACCCAAGCTGTTAAGCTTGAAAAACAGAAGTTTTATAAAGGTGTTTCCTCTGATACCACTTGTTGGTCCCAAAGACACAACAAGGGTATGAAAAGAGGCTAGAGGGGGGGGTGAATAGCCTATTTAAAATTAAAATTATCAACCCTTTTTCAAAATTCAACCTTATGCTTACTATTTGAATTTTATGGCCAAATGAAAAACCACAAACTCAGTAACAAAATGCACAGCGGAAGTTTTCGATAAAAACGAAGTAGAGTTGTTTTTGAAGTTAAAAACTGCTAGATAAGCAAATAGCGCGGCAAGCAATATTGCGGTCGGCAATATTGCGGTCGGCAATGCGGTAAGCGGAGCGGTAACCGTTGCGGTCGGCGATTTGCAGCAAGCAAGGTTATAGACTAGAAAGGTTGAAAATGGAAGTTTGTGTCTATGAGTTTTGGCAAAATGATAAGTAGTCAGAAGTAATAACTTAGGCAAAAAGGCAAGCAACAAACACAATTCACAATCGTTTGAGTATCTGGAAAGATCAAAACACTAAATGACAATCAAAGTCAATAAGAACAATAAGAACAATAAAAACAATTGCAGAAAGTAAATTTGTAGAATGTAAATGACTCAATGATTTGGAAAGGTTCGATCTGTTAAAAGATTTACGTCCTTACCAAGATGGTCAGTCTTGGATTTTGAATGGAGGATATATTAATTCTCTTGAGTACAAATTACAAAGATGAAGATTTGAATTAATTCCTACTTTCTATGAAGAACAAATCCTAGACTTAGACCGGTGTATCCCTAATGATGCAATCTATGTGATTGATCAATCGGGGTGTGTGTGTGTAAAGATTCAAGAGCTCTATATAATCTAAATGATTGAGAGCCTAATGAATCTTTAAGTGTTGATGGGCTTGAGATTTGATGTTCTTGAAGGCTTGCTGGGGATCTTTGAAGATTTGAATGCGAATGCTTGAAGATTCAAATGATTCTGGAAATCTTGAGTATGATCTTCAATCACCAAGTATTTCGACAGCAATTTCTCTCTTTGAATCTCAGCACTCTTCAATGAAGAGTTCAAGGTCTATTTATAGCCTTGGGTTGAGAAATAGCTGTTGGAAGATGATGAGCTGGAGCATTCTGATTGGAGCTCACATCTTTGTCTTGTAGTTGCAGAAGTTAGTGGTCCAGATGTACTATCTTGTACGACCAAATTCAAATTTGAATTTGCAACGTTCAAATCAAGTTTGTCTTTTCTTGGATTTGCGGTCGCCAAGGTTTGCGGTCACTAATGCGGTCAGTAGTGCGGTCACTAGTGCGGTCGTCTAAGTGCGGTCGCCTAGGTGAGGTTGGCAGACTTGGCCAATTTTGCAGAAGTCTTTCAGCAGCAGCATTTCTTCAAAATTTGAGGGGCTGATCTTCTAAGCCTAGCTAAACTAAAAATGGACTTAACTAATGAAGTGATAAAACTTCTTACAATAGAACCTAAAGTCCATAAAAAGTAAAATAAGGTTATGGGATCAATCAAATCTAGGTAATAGGAGTGGTTTATAATATGCATACCTAACAGTATGAAATGCCAGAATAATGGAATGCTAGAATTTAAATTGCTAGAATTGTAAATTGCTAGAATGGTAACATACCTGTGCTGTGTTTACCTGCAGAGGATCAAGACTCGTGGGTCCACAGTGACTGTGGGCAAACTGTGGGCGTCTCTGCCGGAGGGACCGGGCGGTTTGCGTGCTCGGATCGAGGCTATGGGGTTTGGCCCATTCTTTGACAGTGTCTGCATGGTTGGGGGCACCCTGAAGGTGGCAGCGGTGATAGAGGTGTGCCGGGAGTTCTGGTGGGATACCACCCATACCTTTCACTTTAGTTGGGGAGAGATTACCATCACGCGACGGATTTCGCGGCTATCACGGGGTTGAGGTTTACTACTACCCCTTTGCCTTTTGATGAGAGCTTGGCGAAGTGGCAGGACTATAGGCAGGCTCTGTTGGGAGTTGACACTGATCTGGGAGGAGGTGTCAAGGGTTATGGAGTGGAGGCCGGGAAGGTGAACCGTTTGGTGGAGGTGGCTATTGAGGCCTTTGGTAGGGGGGTATGATTTGGATTGTTTGGTCCAGTTGTTCTTATGGTACAGCTTTTCAGAGATCTTGTTTCCCAGTGGGGCTACTGTCTGCCGATACTCACTGCTAGGGGCTCTTGTGGACTTGGACCTAGTCGGTGGGATTTGTTGGGGTGGAGCTGGTTTGGCTGAGATTTACCGGGCCTTGGACCATTGATCGAGGGCTAGCTCGTCGGCCTTTGACGGGTTTCAGTTCGCCTTTGAGGTATGCTCTTGACTACCCTTCTTTTTCACATTGTTGAGATTTCTGCTCTATCCTTTGGTCTGAAATGTCTCTTTCATTGTATGCACAGGCTTGGGTGTACGAGATATTTGGTGTCGCCCCTTTTCAGTTGGTGATGAGTGCCAACAAGGTTGTTCCCATCATGTCGTACTGGTGCAAGGGCAACAGGGCTCCTCCCCGCAGAAACCGGGATAGGAAGACGGTGGATGCTGCTGATCTGAGGAGGGTGTTCGCGATGTCTGAGCCTGTCGGGGTTAGATTTTACCCATGGAGTCTGTCCAATGAGTTGTATTCACAGGCTTGGGTGTACGAGATATTTGGTGTCGCCCCTTTTCAGTTGGTGATGAGTGCCAACAAGGTTGTTCCCATCATGTCGTACTGGTGCAAGGGCAACAGGGCTCCTCCCCGCAGAAACCGGGATAGGAAGACGGTGGATGCTGCTGATCTGAGGAGGGTGTTCGCGATGTCTGAGCCTGTCGGGGTTAGATTTTACCCATGGAGTCCGTCCAATGAGGCTTCGGTGGGTCCCTATGTAGTGGAGTTGACCGCTTTTAGGGTTCTGCTTGTGGGTCTCACCGGGGAGGCCATGTATCTCGGAGAGAGGGTGGTTCGTCAGCACAGGGCTGGTGCATTACCGTGGGCTCCTTATGACCCTCCTCGGGATATGCTCCGTCTCGTGAGGTTGGCGACTTTCTTGGCTCCCACTCCGGCAGAGCATTACAGAGGGAGTGATGACTATGTCGGCTACGTGCGGACACGGCTGATCAGCCCTCAGGTTCGGGCTAGGATGCTATCGGGAGAGGGATCGAGCTCGGCCCGGTATATTGGTCGGAGTCGGCCTTTGGTTGGCATGCCCCTTCGCTCGAGTAGCGTGAGAGTGATGAGGGGCGGCCGGGAGGTGGAGCTTAGCTTGGAGCCGACTGATGCAGATCTTGTCGAGGAGACATTCATTCCTCCGCCCGACGCTGGGGTACGGCTTTGTGCTTTATATTAGTCATGTTTGCACACACTTATTTCTTTCTTCATTATAATCATTGCCTTGGTTTCCCTTTCAGGTGACTCGGGAGGCATATATCCGTTCAGCCCGGCGGGAGAACGTGTTGATGCGCTTACTAAGGGAGGCGTACCATTCATGTACTTGTCAGAGGGACGACATTGCTTCACCCCAGCGTCGGGAACGGTCTCCAAATGGTGCAGGCTCTTCTCACACTGGTGGTCGAGCGGTCCGGGGATGGAGTTCGGGTGCCGGTAGCTCTCGAGCTTTAGCGCGGCGTGGAGACACCACGGGGGAGGATTCTGATTAGGCGGGGTCCATCTTTCCATCTTTATTTCCTACACTGTTAGTTAGTAGAAGCAAATATGTACTGGACAAATATTTAATATGTATGCAAATGTATTTATGTACTAAAATGAAAATGATTTGTGATAACCTATTTGTATAAACTAATTACTTTACAATATGCCTAATTTTATACAATGCATGAGCTATGGGGAGGGGTACGTTGCTTGCATGGATCCATTGCGGAGTGGGAGCATCAATCTTCGAATTGTCTGCATGGGGCAATAGTGGCCGCGTGGCCTAGGACGAAGTTGGCCGCCTGGCCAAGGACAACATCGCCCGTGTGGCCAAGAGCATATGTGGCCGCGTGGCCAAGTCCCACGCCGCCTCCGGTTTTCCTTTTCCTGGCAAGAATCGAAAGTTGTGTAGTATTTAATGGGAGTTTGTGTCCTATTCAACTTCGTACCAGCAGCTCTTTTGATCAATTTTGAGTTCCAATCATCAACTTGCTCTTCTTTTGCCATGGATCACAATGCAAGGCTTTCTAGACTTGAAAAAGGAGCTTTCATAACATCTTTGGAGAAATGGGTTGCCAAGATATCCGGTCCTTGTCGTAGGAAGTTTGAGAAGCGCTATGGGATCAAGTGTCTTTGGTCATTCTTGCACATGAACTCCAACACTAACCTCTTGCAAGCTTGTGGGAAGTTTTGGAACAACACTCTTCATGTTTTCAACTTTTCTTTTAATGATATGGTACCCACTTATGAAGACATCAAGGCGCTTTGCGGTTGTGAAGGGAAGGGTACACTTGCATTGCCCTTTGATCTTATTTCTTTGCATGACAAGTTGATTGCCTTTGGTGTGCCCGCAGATGACATTGGTAAGTATGCTAGAGGTGGCTACGTCGACCTTTCTTGGATGCCAAGGCACTTCATGCACGCGGATGTGACTTCGGACCGTTCTTTGGACCATCTTGCCTTGTGTTTATTTGCTTCTATTCTTTTCCATTCCGAAGTCGGATGTGCTAGTGAGGGATGTTTGACCATGGTGAATGCGGCTCGTTCGGGACATGACATTGTACCGGTCATCCTTGGGGAGATCATTTTTGGGATTCCTCATCTTGTGGTTTATGGCGGGATACCGTGCGGCAGTGATAGACTTTTGACCATGTGGTTGCAAGAAAGGCTCCGAGTGAACAAGTCAGCGGTTTCTTCGGTGGTGGCCCCATGGATGCACCGTATTAAAGGTATGGAGGAGAGATTCGAGGGCATGACTCTCAAGGGTTGGGAAAGGTACTTGGCGGAGATGGTGACCGATGACATCCAGTGGGTGGTGCCCCATTGGCACATTCATTCCGTGAGGGAGAAACAAGTAGGACTGCACATGATTAAAGTTCTGTCATTTTCTGGGACCACTTTCTACTACCCCGCTAGAGTACTCCGTCAATATGGTCTAGTGCAAGCCATCCCCGAGGGTTGGGATGAGGAGAGGACCCGTTTTCCTTTTGGCATACTTCATTTGGATGATAGCGCTTCGGTTCTCCTTTCTCAAATGTGGGGCGAGGCCGGTTTTAGCCATAGGACCCTCATCACACGCTCCAACAATACCTACCTATCACGAGAGTATTTGGATTGGTTTATGGAGAGACTTGGGCAAGCGGAGCAGACTCTAGAGACCCTAAGGGGCACTATTTTGGCATCCTGTGCTCCTAGTTGTTCATTGAGGATGAAGGAGGCGATGGCCTATGAGAGGAAGAGGAGCAAGAGCATGGCTAATGGAGATGGAGCGGGGACTTCAAGGAAAAGAAAGGATGGGGAGATTCCTACTGTCAAAGCTAAAGGGGTTAGTGAATTTGAGAGGAGGTTTTGCGAGAACCCTAACAAGAAAAAAATTCGCCGTGGTCAAAGCAAGAAGAAAGAGACCGAAGGCACGAGTGGCACTAAAGAGTAATTCCGAGGATCCTTCCATAGTCGTTGCAAACACATTGGTTTAATTTAGTTTACTTTTGTTTTAGTTTCAATTTCAGAATAGGTTATTTATTCAAAAAGTATGTCAAGCTTAGACTCATCAAATAAGTGTTAACATGCAATGACTATGGAAATAAAAGTTTTTGCTTTCGGAAAACACAACTTCTATCTTTATTGCTTGGCAAGATTTGGATGTTTATTTGTTTTTTAGACCGCACCTTTTGAAAGGCTGCCTACGTTCCCCTTTTACAAATAGGACTAAGGGGCTCAGGTCACCGTAGTTCACTCCAGTAGAACTAGAATGATTTTTAGAGAAAGGGAAGATAGAAGGGGGAGTGCTCTAACTTTTGCCTAGACCGCCCTTGCGAGTTTTCGATCTAGCGAGCTTTGTACGCACCCTTATTTTGCATACACCGCCCTTTGCGGGTTTTTAGTCTATCGGGCTTCTTTTTGCGTAGTAAACATTTTTTATTGTTTTTTTTTAGAGGGGGGATACTAGTCGTAGTAGCGTCTGAGCTTGCTGAGGTTGACTGGTTCCTTGAACGGGTTGCCATCCAAATCTGCCATTCTGTCTAGTCTTGTGGCGCGCCTCGAGCTTTGGTCATTGCGTCGATGCGTTGCTTCAAATCCTCTATTTCTCTTGAGATGTCTTGAATCGTTTCTGCAGTCAGGTGCGAGAGTACCTCTGGGCCGTTCCTCACATAAGGCTCGATTTCATAGCAACCGAGGAGTTCTAAGTTTTCGCTTTCCCTATAGAACCAAAATCCTCTCACGCCGGTGAGCATGTTCTCGTCCATCAAGCCTTGGCTTCTCCTTTGTAGAGCGACACAGTCGTTGGTGTCGTGGCCTTCGTCTTGGTGGTAAGAGCAACTTTTGGTAGGTTCAAATGGTTGAAGGGGTGGTAATTCGGAGAGGAGTGAATGTTCTCCTAGAGGTTGCATCTTGCCCATTTGTCTCAGTTGGTCGAACAATTTTGCGAAAGGGGTCCCTATTCTTGTGTAGCGGGGGACTGAGAGGGGGTATTTTTCCAAAAATCTTTGCATTTTTTCATGATTTCCTTTTCCTGGCGCGAGGGCCACGATTCTGTCGTTGGTGTTGGGGTCTGAAGTTCGTTCCCATGTGTCGGGTGCAGGATTGGGGTATTCGCGAGGTACTCCTTGAGGCAGCATAATGCGAACTCACATCTCGAACTCCATTTCTGGTCGCGGGCCCTTTCTATTTCTCTGAGTGTCGGTTCCCCCACTGTTGTAAAATGGTTGAGGTGTTGAAGTAACTTGACGAGTTCTTCCTTTTCGGCTTTGTTCCGAGGAGACTGCATTCTCAACATGGCTCGAACTCGCCGACTGATGGTCCTCCACGAGGTTGTGGAGGGGGTCGCTTCTTGGTCCTCCTCGGTTGTCTCGATCTGGTTATAGCCGGCAAACCCATCAACAAACGAATTGACCTCATAATGGGCGGTCGCGTCCACCAACATGTCGATATTTGGCAGGGGGAAGTCATCCTTCGGCGTAGCTTTGTTGAGATCCCGAAAATCCGCACACACTCTGACTTTACCGTTGGATTTCTTGACAGTCACCAGATTTGATAACCAAGTTGGATACTCGATCACCCTGATGAAACCCACACGGAGTAGTTTCTCAATCTCTTCCTTCACTTGCAAAGACCATTCCGGCTTAATGCGGCACAGCTTCTGTTTGACTGGCTTAGCATCTGGTGCTGTCGGGATTCTGTGCTCTACGATCGAGTTGTCGAGCCCCAGCATGTCCTTATAAGACCATGCGAACACATCCACATATTCTCTGAGTATCTCAATCAGTGCTTCCCTTTCGGCTCCGCTGAAGAAGCTTCCAATCTACGTTTCCTTAGGCTCGGCTTCGGTTCCCAAATTCACTCACGTTAACACCTCATCGGCAGCTTGGGAAATAGCGTTTGCGACAAGATCATAGTCTTCGGACGTAAGTTCGTCAGACTTAGAGGAAGACTCAAATTCAAAATGTAAAACACTAGACTCTGGGGACGGGGATTTTGGGTGAGTGACAGGAGATGCTACAGGAGTGGTGACAGGAGAAGGAGTAAGACCCAGTGTTCCCACCATAAATTCCAGAGTAGCTATAGGTCCCCCAATGATGCACCAATTCTTGAGCTTGTCCCCCATGGGTACCACCAATGTCCTTGGGTCCACCTTATCTTCAAAATCGTCTCCAATGACGGCAACCATGTCTTCGTGCAGCCCCAGATTACCCAGATGTTGAAGCAGATATTGTCCGTCCCATGTCTCAATCAAACTCGGAGTTTCTGCGGCTTCTGTTGTTTCTGTTGTCGGTTTGTCAAGGGTTGCGGCTTCAAGTTGATCTGCCAAGTCATCTGCAACCTTGGAAGAGTACTCATGCCTGATGGTTCTAACTCTGCCCGTGGCTTTGTCATATTCCATGTAAGTCAGCTTCATGTTGGACCGATCGAATTCCACATCTCTGAAAATCTCGAACCCTTTCTGCAACTTCCCGGTGTGATCAATCCATGGCTCGGCGAATTCAAAACACGAAAACTCCTCACCTTCCCTGACAAAGTAGCTATTCAGGGACAGGCGGTATGGCCGCATCTCAGGCTTTTTGCAGGGAAGCTTCATCTTTTTAAGCAATTCTATCCTTTGTTGCTCCATCTTGTCTTCAAGGGTGAGAGTATACCCAAGACCGAACAATCCTTGGTGATCAATCTCTTTAACCAGACTTGTGGGACCTTGCAATCACTTACCTAGCCCCAGCCCCGGTACGAAGCCCATATTACGCAGTATCTTGACAACAGGTTCCACTTTATCTGTTGTTTTGGTGAGGTCGATGGTGCAGATCTGTGCTTGAGCGACTATTTCGAAGCCATTGAAGAGTCGGCTCTCTTCCCCATGCTAAATCTGTAAGACAGGAACGCCCTTAGTGTCCGTCCCTTAGGCAGTTACGAGATCGCTGTAGATGATGGTCACTTCATTACCAGAATGAAACTTCACACACTGGTGCAGGGAAGATGGGACAGCGCCCGATTGATGTAACCATGGCCGGCCAAGGAGGAGTGAGAAGGTTGCGGGGATGTCTATGACGTGGAAGTCGGTTGGTAGGATCTTTGTTCCGATGGTAATGGGCAAGGTGGCTTCGCCTATCACGGCGCGGCATGTAGAGTCATAAGCTTTGATGGTTTGCTTGGATGGGCATAAATCAACACCATGAACGCCAACCACATCCATCATCCTTGAAGGCAGGATATTAATAGCAGAACCATTATCAATGAATACACGGGGAATTTTCTTTCCAGTTACCTCGACAGTGATGTACAAAGGCTCATTATGATCAACTCCGAACACTGGCTTGTCTAGCTCCGAGAAAGTGATGATGTTTCCATAGTGGATATTACCAATCATGTAGGTGGCGTCTTCCGGGGTAATAGTGGATGGTACCATGGTGGCGGCGAGGTTTTGCTCGAGCATGAGGCGATGGGCTAGGGATGAGGTGAGTAGGGACCAGAGCGAGATGTGGGCTTGGGTTTGTTTGAGTTGAGTGAGGATAGGGTCTTAGGTCGGCTTGCTCGGGTTCCTTCCCAAAGACTTTCTTTGCACCCTTTGGGTCGGATTGGTACACTTGACCGGATCTCGTAAGGAGACAAACTTCTGCATGTAGCTCCTCCAAAGACAAGGGGGTGTCAGGACAAGGGGGCGAAACTTCGGTTTTTTCGGCCTCCTCGAAGATTTCGGCCCAAGAAAGAGGTTGAGAGGGCTTGGGACTCTCTTCCTCTAGAGATTCGACTTCACTCACTAGCTCTTCTAAAGACAACAAGTAGCAAGAAGATTCTTTATTATTAGTCATTGAAATACAACCCATCTCATCACAGTCCGCCACAACAGGCTCGGCCGGATCAGTGATCTCACTAAGTTCTACCATGAGTACATTGCTAGCTACATAATCTCTAGGGTCTTCGACAACTCCCTTACTGCTTTCTTGAGTTCAAAGCATTCTTCGGTAGTGTGACCGGTGCACTTGTGGTAGTGGCAAAACTTTGACAAATCGCAACCAAGGCGGGGAAGGTGTCCTTCTAATGGTTCGAGAATTTCTAACGTCACCAATGCCATGAAGATATCCACCATCGTGAGCCCTATCTTGTCAAGGGCATCCATGAGCTCAAGGATACTGATATCGCATGTTTGCACCATATTCACCCCACCCCCATTGTTAGGAAGAGGGTTATTCACCACATTAGGACCCTTCGGCTTCTCAATATCTTGTCATTGATCAACCCTTGAACTACGCGTTTTAGTTGAATACAACCATCCGTTGTGTGCCCGATGTGCTTGTGAAACTTGCAGAACTTGGAGGCGTCCAAATCAGTTCTCGGATAAGCGGGTTGGTAATTCTCTAAAGGCTTGATAAGACCTCTCTTGACTAACACGTCAAAGACCTTCCCCATGGGCATACCAAAATCATCAAAATGCTCCCTCTGTTGTGGAGCCCCATTCCTTGTAGCGGAAGGAGTTGTTGTTGTTGGTCTTTGGACTTTCCTTTGGCGGCACAATCCCAGTGAACCCTGCTTCGTACCTTACTCCGGCGTCAACCATTTCCCGCAAATCAGGGAAGTAACCATTGCCGATGGCTGCTTTCATCTCAGGCAATAAACATTTGTAGAATATCTGTTTCTGTTCCTTCGCTTTTGGTGGGTATTGGACCTCGCACAAACCGATGATTCCACCTCTTGTAAAAATCATAAATAGCCTCTCCGGGCTTTTGCATAGTGTTCTCAAGGTCGGTTCGATTCACATGCCAATCCAAGTTAGCTTGATACTTCTCACAGAAAATGGCACTGATTTGATCCCATGTTTGCCTTTCGCTTGGTTCTAGCCCCAAGAACCAACGCAGAGCTATACCATCCAAAGTGCTATGGCATACGCGAGCCATTTGTTCGTTGGTGCAGTCACGAGCCCTCATGGCCAACACATAACTATCCAAATGAGTCTTAGGACACGAGTCACCATGAAACATTGCCACTTTAGGCATCTTGAAATCCTTGGGGAGAGCCCCCACTTGGCTAGGGTTGATTGTCTTGGTAGTCGGTGCACTTTTCTTATCCACGGTCTCGATCAACTTGCGCATTTGCTCTTGTATGGCCGTGACCACAGGGTGATTGGAGATGTCGGGTATAGATTCTGACAGAATGACGGCAGGAGTAGTGGAAGTAGTGGCAGCGGCTATCCCAATACTCAGAGGCAACGAGGGTGCGGATAGTTTGCTAGCAGAGAGGTAGCCACCAAGCAGTTCAGGGGAAGGTTCATAGACAGCCTTGTTCTTGCTCATGGTAGTGAAACCTTGTTGGGTGTAGAGAGAAGGAGGTGGAACATTGCGGTAGCTTGGGAATGGGAAGGCAGTGGCATTGGTGTTGGGGGGACAGTTGGTATTGACCTCTTCATCCTCGACATAAATGAAATTCTCACCATCGGGCACCAGTTTAGTTCCCTTTTGTTGAATGTGACCCTTCAACTGTTGGTTCTGGTCTTCGAACATCTTGTTGCTTTCCTCGAGATTCTTGATCTTGGCTTCGAGACCGGCGAGGAAGTTCTGGAGGCTTGGGGGAATACCATTGAGAGTGGTCTCGATGTTGAGTTCGGCGGCACTAGTAGGAGGAGCAGAGGCTGAAGCTGAAATGGGAGTTGACATTGCTGATGACGAGACTGAGAACGTGGACGGAATAGAAGCTTCACGTTGTAGTCGACCACCCGAACGGATCCAAACTTGCTTTGCTGAAAGGTTGAAGGGCAATGAAGCTTTAGGAGAGGGGGAAGGCTCATGCAAAGTATATTTTAATTTACAAAAACATACATTATTTACATCCTAAATGGTTGGAAGGGGTACCCCTTTTTCGCAACTAGTTAGAAGACTACGATCAGTGGAGGCCATCACTACGTCTATAGACCCCTCGTTTTTCACCTGCATTGCACACCCCCAAACGGACAATTTGGGCCAGGGTCCTATAGGGTAAGCGGCTTCCACCAACCATCGGATCCTACGACTAACCCTTCCTTAAAGGCATTTAACGTGATGTCTATGTTGCATCCTACGCAAGTTAATAATGAGTGGAGATCTTGACAATAAACACTCATCTTACCATGGCACGTCCCTTGTAGGGAAATCAATTTTTTGTGCACTTTCTCTCAAAGATCTCGATTCATCATTGACTTGGGGATGACTCGACATAGACAGCACGTTAATTGACTATTAAGAAAAAGCTAGCCAAACCAACCGGTCAAAACCTAGGTGTGTTACCTATACTAGTGTGGGTTGACACGGGTTAGGTAAAAAGGTTCCCACCGTATACGGTGAGTGGAATAGACGAGTGACTCGAAAAGAGTGCGACAGTAGCGCATAAATTCCTGCACATCGAATACTCCGGGTAATGGGGACCTGTGCAGTGCTGACACGGACCGTGGTAGTGTGTGGTAAAAACTAATTCTTTTTTAAGGAGAAAAGAGAGAAGTTTTTAATGTTAGGATGATGCAATGCAATGCATGAGAGAGAGAGCGAGAGAGAGAGAGAGAATAATGTACAAGGGAACATAGCAGAGTTTTGTTTGACCCTAATACTAAAGCAAAGATAACAAGGGTACATGGTACAAGGTACAAGTATTAACATGGCGGAGTGCGCGGGTGCATGTGTAAACATGTCTTAACTATAGGGGGCACGTGAAAACATGGTAAGTGTGCATGTACAAACATGGCAGGTGTGTGCATGTGTAAACATGGCAGGTGTGTGCATGTGTAAACATGGCAGGTGTGTGCATGTGTAAACATGGCAAGTGTGTGCATGTGTAAACATGGCAAGCATCATGATGTGACGAAAGTTAGACCCACTAAGTTTGAAAAAGTTTCAAAGCAGTCCCCAGCAGAGTCGCCACTGTGAATACCCCTTTCTGATGAAGCGACGCATGGGAAGTATCTTGTGATTATTTTTATTTACAAAAGGAATATTCTTAACGACATTAAAATTATGAGAGTCGCCATGCCGTTTTAATTAAAGCCAAAACATTGAAAAAAGCAATTTTAGTGGGTTCGGGGGTCAAATTACAACAAGAGAAGAATATTGAACGTTATCACTCCTATTGCCCGAATTGATCGGTCTTTCTATCATGATGCGGTGTATGTAGTGTGTTAGTGATTTAGACCGGATCCGAAGATTGCCTACGTTCCTCTCAATGTGAGAAGCTCAGGTCAGTGTAGTTCGCAGAGAATTAGAATAGGCAGAAGAATCGGGATCATGCATAATGAGGGGGAATTACCTAAAGATTAGGGTTTATAAGTAGTTCCTAGATCATCCTCGGGTTGATGAACCCTAGATCATCATCGGCTATGAAATAACATGTAATTATGAAGATCACAACCCTAAATATAGCATAAATAAGGTTTTAATCTATGAACACGAAGAACATGCAAAGAACATATTATGAACATATGAATGAACATGCAAAGCATATGAAGAAACTATGAATAAACATGTAAGAACATGAATATAAAAGATCTACATTAAAAATGATGCAAGAACATGAAGAAAAAGTTAGAAAACTTACTTATGTTGGCAAGAAATAAACCTTGAATCTTCTTGAGTGTTTGAATGCTTAATTAGGGAGAAAATTGTGTTTAAGAACTCCAAAATTCGGACTTAGAGCTCTCAAAATCGGACCCTTAAACCAATATCATGGGATTGGTTTATATAGTAAACTGAGGGGAAGATCTGACGGCTGAGATCATCTGGGACAAGGTTGGCCGCCTGGCCATGACTGAAGACGGCGACAAGAGTGGCCGCGTGGCCAAGGTCGAGGCGTGGCAAGGTTGGCCGCGTGGCCAATTCTGCTGGCTGACTTGATTCTTAAGCTAGGGTTTCTGCATGGTTTTAAGGAAACCATTTATTACCTATTTTGATAGATTTTGTCATAAATGAGGTATTTCGGGAATCCGGGACAAGTCTTTGCAAGGTTTCTAATTCCTATAAAGTCCTTGTACTTTTGGTAAAGTCCTAATAAACTCATTTTCAGGTCGGGTACTAACAGTTACAGATTTCTGGTCAGGATTAAAGATTTCTTGGTGACTGAGTTTTGGCACCAAAAACATCTCTCTTTCACCTATAAACCCCCCTCCCTCCCTTTACCTCCACTTTCAAGGACCTTTGGCTCTCAATCTTACATTCTCAATAAGACACTAAAATTTCACACTTACAAAGCATTTCCAAAGGATTTCTCCAAAGAATTCATCAAGAAGTGTTTGAAGTCTCTTGAAGTCTAGGTAAAGTTATTTCTTTCCTCTTCTTAACTTCATCTCTTTTCTCTTTCTTTTTGTTTTATCAAAGTGCAATCACCCAAATCATTTTGGGACATGACTCTAATGATCACCTCATCTCATTGAGGTCGGTTAAAGAGTTATCTCCTACATTCCAAACTCTATTTTAAAACCCATTTTTATGATTTAAAGAGGAAGAAGAAGAACGTTTATCATTCATGTAGATTTTGATCAAGCAAGACCAACTTTAGTTGGGCGAGATGGGCGTTTCGGTACTTCCCATCTCGTAACCTAACCCCCGAACCTCAAAACAAAGAATCTCCGTTTTCGTAATCAAACTTAGGATATTATCAATAGGTTTTTCTTATGTTCCTCAAAACATAGGTGGCGACTCTAAAAATCAAGTTAGACATCCTAGGGTAATTCACGCGCTCTAGCCAAGCCGTGGTTCCCCCAGGGTATCTACAGTAAGTACGCGCTATTTGGAGAGGTTCGATCGGGAAAATGATCTACGTCCTCTACAAAGATGGTTAGTCTTGGATTTCTAATGGAGATCTTATATAATGAGAGTGTTATAAAATACAATCATTTGAGCTTATACACAAACTCAAGATCTATTTCTATGAACGAACAAATCCTAGACAATAACCGGTGTATCTCTAAAAGAAAGATCTAAGTGATAAAACTTAAAGAGGTGCGTGTGTGATTTTAGATTCAAGGCTCTTTAGATCTTTGAGATTGAGAGCACAAGAAAACTAAAGTGTTATCGCTTGAAGATCTGGGCTAAGGATGAAGGTATGAAGATGTTCTTGAGAATTCTGGAAATAACGAAGGCAATCTTCAAATCTTCAACAAATGCTTGAGAGAGAAATTCTTGAAATTCTTAGCAAAACTCAGCAACTTCAAAAAGTTGAAGTTATGGGGTATTTATAGTGAAATCCCAAAAACTAGCCGTTGGAAATTCATGATGATTCTGAGCAAAGGACAAATGTGATGTTGCTCATTGAGTGGAGCACGTGTCCTTTTATAGCCGTTAGACACATAACACAATTGTGACCGCTGTGGACAGGTGTCCTCAATTTGGGCGCACACGTGTTATTTAACCATCGTTTGAATTATTGGCGTAGTTTGAATTCTCTTCAAGTCTTTGAATCTTCATTAAATCAATGAGTGTTTAAACACACTACGTTGAGGTGCGTGAGCTAGAGAGGAGCATGAGCCAATGGGGCGCATGAGTTAATGCTAGGTGCATACTCATGCGCGCGCGCGCATGGCGCATGGCTTGAAGGTGCATGGCGCATGGCTTGAAGTAAGGAGGCGCATGGCGCGTGGCTTGGAGGCGCATGGCTTTGAAGTTACACAGTGATTTTCTTGAATCTTGATCTTCTTGCCCTATTTCTAAGCCTATTCTATAACAATGGACAACCAAAAAATGAAGTATAAATACTTCTTACATGTGGGTCTAAAGTCCATGAAATAAAACTTAGGTGATGGATCAATCAAATCTAATCAATCCTATTACATTGAAACTGAGATATATGTGGGCATACCCAACAACCTGGTCGAAAGCTTCTTGGCAAGCGTCGGTCCTTTCTAAAGCCACATTCTTCTTGAGTAGCTTGAAGATTGGCTCATACATGGAAGTAAGCTGGTGCACAAACCGACTGTTGTACTGAAGTCTGCCAATGAAACCTTTGGTTTCTTTCTGTGTCTTAAGAGGAGGCATGTCAATGATTGCCTTTATTTTTGAGGGCTCAGCTTTAATACCCCTTTTTGTGACCGTGTAGCCAAGAACTTTTCCTCGAATAACCCCAAAAGTGCACTTTGCGGGATTGAGCCTCATCTTGTGTTGATGAAGCCTTTCAAAGAACTTGTGGAGGTCGATCAAATGTTGACCGTCGGTCCCCTTCGAGTGGATGATCATGTCATCCATGTAGACCTTGATCTCTTTGTGGATCATGTCATGGAACAAGTCTGTCACGGCCCTTTGATAAGAATCCCCAGCGTTCCTTAACCCAAATGGCATGAATGTGTAGCAAAAGGTGCCCCACGGTGTTATAAAAGCAGTCTTGTGTTGATCCTCCTCGGCCATGAGAATCTGATTATACCCGGCAAAACCATCCACAAATGAGCGGACCTCGTAGGTAGCACTAGATTCGACTAGCATGTCAATGTTGGGTAGTGGAAAGTCATCCTTTGGAGAAGCTTTGTTTAAGTCCCAGAAATCCACACAAACACGGACCTTGACGTTGGCTTTTCGGACTGTGACCACATTAGCTAGCCATGTCGGATATTCAATAACTTTGATGAAGCCCACACTGAGAAGCTTTTCTATCTCTTCTTTGACTTGTAGAGACCATTCTGGCTTGATCTTTCTGAGCTTCTGTTTGACTGGCTTGGCGTCGTTTTTTATCGGAATTCTGTGTTCAGCGACCTTTCTGTCCAAACCTGGCATGTATTTATATGACCATGCAAACACATCCACGAACTCTCTGAGCAGTGCAGTAAATTTGTCTTTCTCTTCCCCCTTGAAGAAGCTTCCGATCTTGGTTTCTTTCGGCTCTTCGTCGGTACCTAGATTAACAACATGCATTCTTCGGCAGCCCCTGGACCATTTTCACCATGACTACGGACCTGTTAATCAAGTTCATTTAAGTATGTTGTGTTTTCATGGTCTATTTCATCATTATTTGAAACGTTATTAACTAGTTCATTAGATTCGTTATTAGTTAATTCATCATTCATGATGTTTGCAATCTCGGGGTACTCAGAAATATCAAATTTTTCTTTAACAAAGAAAGGGAACACACGCTTGGCTATGGCCTCCATATCCTCTTGGGTGAGGGTATCAGAAACACTCTCGGACTCGAAAGTGAAAGTGAACAAGTCTTCCTTTGTAACCTTACGCGGAATGCAACCCATCTTCTCGACCAAGAATTCTTCGGATACCACGGGTCCCTTCGTAGAATACCAGTTGTGGATCGGCTCGGAGCTTGGCTGGATCTCGTGGATAGTCTCCCTTCTCATGTCGGTGTCATAGATGGCATTGATTGGCACTCATCCATGAGAGCAAGTTCCTCGAACATGGAGGCTAAATCTATCAATTCTTCCCCCACGGTGATCTCTGTCTCGGACTCTATGGTCACTTTCTTCCCCCCACCATTCACGGGGTGTCATGGGAGTTGGTTCCTTTTCGGACTTCTGGATCTCACAGTCGGAAAAGATCTTAAGGCCGGGCTTTCTGATGCCCTTGCTGTTAACCCATGGCTCAGAAAAGATCATGTACGGAACAACTTCCCCTTGGCGAACAAAATACCCATTCAACGTCTTGCGGTAAGGCCTTAGATTGGGAATCTCATAATGATGGCCTTCCCTATGAGCTCGGGCCTTTTCATTCTTGATGGCTTGCTCATGTTTTAAGTCGTCTTTGGAAGGCTCATATCCCAAACCGAACTTGTTCTTAACAAAAGGAACCTCAATTGGTTGCATTCTCCCTTATTGATATTTCCCTAGGCCTAAACCAGGGAAGTAGTTCATGTTCCTTATCATGCGGAGGACTTTACGATTGCCGAGGTTCCATGATCCGTTCCCCCCTTCTTTGTCAATGGCGTTGATTGAGACGCCGGAGAGGGTAGAGTCTGCTAAACCATACTGAATTTGGTGGATGGGTTCCCCTTTTCTGTGGATAGTGACATTTTCTGCCATAACGGTCACTATTTGATCCCCATTTTTGAACTTTACACACTGATGGAGAGTCAAAGGGACGGCATTAGAACTGTGTATCCACGGTCGGCCCAAAAGCAAGTTGAATGAGGAAGGCACATCGAGCACTTGAAACATGACGGACATGACCATACTCCCAAACTCAATGTCTATTTCCACCATACCCATGACTGTACGGGCAGTGCTGTCGTAACCTCGGATTACTTGAGTAGAAGGCTTCAAATCTGAATTCTTAAGCCCCAGTATGCCCATGATTCGGCCGGACATTAGGTTGAGTACGGAACCACCGTCAACCAAGACTCTTGAGATAGGTCTCCCCTTTGCTCTCACCTTGAGATAAATGGCCTCATTGTGGTCGGAACCAAATGGTGGAAGGTCCATGTCGGCAAAGGTGATGACATTGCAGAAATGAATGTGGCCTATCATTGCCGTAAGGTCTTCGGGAGTTGTATCGGGAGAGATCGATGTGTCGTCGAGATTACTAATGACAAGATCTCGGTGCCTCTTTGAGGATGCAATGAGGTCCCAAATGGAGATGTTGACTTGAGTTTTCTTGAGTTGAACTAGTAGAGGGTCTTCGGGAGTGTCGCGAGCTTGCGACCTTTGAGAAGAGGTGCTTGGTGCAGAAGTGGAGGGTTTGCTTGCTATGACTCGTCCGGATCGAGTTATCATGTTGACGTTCCCATCTTGCTTCTTTTTCCTATTCTCTAGTACTTCCCTCATTACCTCATCGTAATTAATAACATAACAAGAATTATAAATCTTATTCATGGCATTGGAGCCCTCATTCACAATTAGGATTGAATGAGTGGTCTCCTCAAATTCTCCTATCTCTATTACATTGACACCACCCTCATTAGGAACTATGAATTCCTTCTTGTCTATGAGATCTTGGATGACATTGCGGAGAACGAAGCATTACTCGGTGGTGTGGCCACTTTATTGGTGGTAGCCACAATACTTGTGATGAGCATGATTGGCATTGACCTTCTTGGGTTGGTACCCTTATATGGGTGTGACTTGCCCCTTTTCTTTGAGAACTTCGAAGGCCTCGGTTTGAGTCATGCCTTGGAGAGGCGTGTAGACACGGTCATTTCGAGACTTCTTGCCTTGGGGTGGAGGAACCTTTTTGTAATTCCCCTTGTCGGTAGTGACGGCATTAACTGAAGCCTCTTTTGAGAAGCTAGAGGCGGCCTTGTAACGGAGGGTAGGAGCACTTTTCTTGATTTCCCTAAGCAACTCATCCATTCGGATCCCCGCCTCATACATTTGAGAGAAATTGGCATAGCAAGCCCCACTTAGGTGGGTGCGGAGATCAATCTTTAGACACTTAAGAAAGATGTCCATTTGCTCCTTGGTGTTAGGCCTCTCGACAATCTCAGCAAGCTTGTCATTCCACCTTCTTGTGAAGTCAATGAAGGACTCTGTTTGGGGTGAAAAATCTCACAGCACTATATCTACATCCTGGAAATAACGGCTTGAGTCTACATGTTGACATCCTGAAGTTACATCTTACATCTTGACTCTACATGTTGACTCAACATGTTGACTTTACATGTTGACTTTACATGTTGACTTTTTACATGTTGACTTTACATCTTGACTTGACAACCTGAGCCAACGGCTTGAACACAGTTAACAGATCCTAGCCATCAGCCTGTTCCAGCATCCTGCTTCCTGACATAAGCAACTTAATTAATCACACGTTTGTTTTGTAGGGTAACCTCTTCCTATTTTTTAGGTAACTCTTACGAAAATTGTGGAGCATGATCAATAACGATTGTGACCTAATTGAAGACGAAGTCAAGCAAAGAAAGTCTTATTTATCAAAACAAATTCAACTCAACGGAAGGAGATAAAACTTCAACTAACTATCCAAAATTCTTGGGATAGAGGGGTTATCATCTAGTTTGTTCTCTCATTATAAATAGCTTTACACCATTTGTAATGCACACACGCACTTTTCAGTTCTACTTAGCTCTTATTCTCGATCATTGTATTCCTCATCACCGTTACTAATAAAATATCATCTTTGAGGTTTTATGCCGGCGAACAAGTTGTTCAAGGGCTTTCCTCGTTAATTATCGTGTTAATTCTTTTCTTGAATCCTTTACAATTACATTCCATTGTACCCGATATCATTTCATATAGTTAGATTGCAAAATTTGACCAAAACAGACTCGTTGTCCCTTTGAGTGGTGTTTTCAAACTCTTTCTTGGTTGGCCAGTGGGTGTTGTTGCCTTGGTATTGACTCTTGAAGGCAAGCATGGCGGCTTCCCAATCAAGAAGGACTGTGAGCGGGAGCGTAGCATACCAATCCTTTTCCGCCCCCTCGAGAGTAAGAGGGAAACATTGTGCCATAACCTTGGGTGAGACCTTCTTCGGTACCATAGCCCAAATGTAAGTCTCGATGTGTGCCATGGGACAAGAGTTTCCCTTGAACTTGCTGATGTCGGGCATCTTGAACTTGTCGGGGAGGGAAGCCATTGTGTTCATGAGAATGGATGACTGATAGAGGCTTGTATCGAAGCCTTTCCCCAAGTCGAGACCGTTGAAGTGTTGATCTATGTAGGCCATGATTGAATCAACCATCTTGGGCTCATTTTTCTCGGTGCTTGGTTCCCCCATCTTCTTGGTGCGGGCACTGACATAGGGGCTCTCAAACAAACCCTCGGTCCATTCGGACTCGTCATTGTCTTTCTTGTTTTTACCCTTGGCGAGCTTGGTGAGCTTTTCTTTCATTAACTCCATTTCGGCCTCGTGGGCCTCCCTTTGGTTGTCGAGGTGGGATTGCCAAATGTCATCTTTGCTTTGAGCCTCCTTATTAAGAGTTGAGACTTGTTCTTGGAGAAGTTGGACCATGGTTGAGAGTTGCTCGAGAGTCATGGTGTTGTCGGTGTTAGAGCCGCCGGCCATTGATGCTGTCGAAGCTGTTGGAGTGATCTCTTCACGAACTAACCGATTCGCTGAATCCCAGTAGACACGGTAAGTACCGATTGAACCTATATTGCAGAAGAGGCCCTTGTCAGTCTTGAGTACACTTTTGGTCCATGAAGAGGCTTAGAACACACAGTGGGCACATGACTCAAACCACATAAAGAAAAGACTCTTTTTTATATATATAAGTCAGAGGGATGGGGTCCCTTTTGAGGTTTTAAGAATATAATGGAATCGTCACACTAGTATATAGACCATCTCGCAGTCCCATATACTCATCGGATTCCATCACGCTTGTGAATCCTACACATGTCGAGATTAAACTAAATTAATGTAGTAAAGCATACATGCGGGGACGGATTTTTATTTTCGCCCATAATTACCACTTGGGGATGTATGATTTGAAGACATTAGTTTAGGGAAATCTCGGCATATGAAAACTGACTTTAGTCACGGAGTGTTAGACCCTAATTTGAATTGTGTTGGCTTGTGCTCGGCTAAATAAGAGGCTTAAGGTCACCCCCGGCATGTAGTCATGAACTACGCCACGGGCTGAGGTTTACCGCTTCGAAAGAGTCAAGGTCTGGTGGAGCTTGAAACTTCCTATGACGGGCCTCGACGGGTTTGGGGTTATGAACTTGTGCGACTCGATAGTGACCAATTTATAGGAATTCGTGCACGTAGTGTGAGGTCTAACACGTGACAAAACATTTTTATTCTTTTTTTTTTATGAAAGAAAAGCAAATAAGCACATAATTCAACTTTCGAATCACCCGTGTGACCGATAAAATAAAACACGAAAGTAAAACAGTCCAAAAGGCCAGATTAGGCCTGATGCAGGCAACTGTGCCCACACCCCATCAAATCTGCTCTGTTCTGAAACCTATTCTTGTCCTGGAAACCTACCCAGAAGCGCGCGCCTCTGGATGATGATGTGGGAAGCGCGCGCATGGCGCAATGTCTATGGGAGGTGCCTGCTTCTGGGCAAACCTGTCGGAATGTCAGACTTTGGACTCAGGGGATTTCCCTGGTCCTAAATGTGTTGTAACCCCTGCAGAAATGATTAGTGTAGAAAAAAGAAGAGAAAACTAGGAAGAACATATGGGATGCGGGCGACTCTGGTCCTTGTTGTGGGATGCGCGCGCCTTAGGCCAAGAAGGCCAGAGGCGCACGCCTCCCCCATCAGAGACCATAATGCCCAGAAAAGATGTAGATTTTGAACAAAATGCAAGTTTAACCCTCAAACATCCCCAGCAGAGTCGCCACTGTAGATACCCCGGGAGAGCCCACTGCTTGGCTAGAGCGGTGGAAGGATCCTAGGATGTCTAACTTGTTTTAGAGTCGCCACCTATGTTTTAGAGGAACATAAGAAAAACCTAACGTGTAGCCTAAGTTTGATTTACAAAAACAGAGATTCTTGTTTATGAGGTTCGGGGGTTAGGTTACGAGATGGGAAGTACTTAAACACCCATCTCACCCAACTAATGTTGGTCTTGCTTGTTCAAAATCTACATAATCAAAATATTCTTCCAATTCTTCGATGATGATAAAAGGGGTTAAAAAATGGGGTTTTTAGAATGTAGGGAGATAACTCCTTGACTAACTTCAATTAAGTGAAGTAATCTTTGGTGTCATGTCCCAAAATGTTTGGGTTATTGCACTTTTGATGAAATAAAAAGAGAAGAAAAAAAGATGAAGTAGGGAAGAGAATGGTCTTTTACCTATGCTTCAAGGTGACTTCAAATATTTCTTGAGAAATTGCCTTTGAAATGCCTTGAATATTTTTGTGTGCAGTTTTCTTTCTTCCAAAAAGGGTCCTCTTTCCAATGGTGGAGAAGAGGGGTTTATATAGTTGTAAAACACAAGTTTTTGGTGCCAAAACTCAGTCACCAAGAAATCTTTCCCGGGCAAAATCATGTAAAATGAGCAGGGGAGAGATTCTTGGACAGAAATCTATAACTAACGCCCAGAGGCGTGCGCTTCCCACCGTGGGTGTGGAAGGCGCGCGCTTCTGGCTCCTATGGTCGGAGGCGCGCGACTCAGAGATGACTTTTTTGACAGAATGGACTGGAAAGTCATCCTTGCTATTCAGTTTAGCCCCTGGACTTAACGGGGTCAGTCAGGAACTTAACGGAAATAACAGAAACTGGCAAAAAACACTTAAAAGAGGGAGAAACACAAAATCAATCGTGCAATCGAGGTGAGCGGTCCAAGGCGGGGTGTCTACAACAAGGAAGGTCTAGAAGAGCTAATTTCGGGAAGCCTCCTGAGAGGTATGGATTTGAAGACATGGTGTCTTATGCACTGCAGGTTGCTGAGGAAGTAGAGCCCGATCTTATGAAACCTTCTACTTTCAAGGAAGCAGTTACATGTTCAGAGTCAACTCAATGGTATGCGGCTATGGGTGATGAGATGGAGTCTCTTCACAAGAATCAGACTTGGGTATTGACTACAAGGCCAGAAGGTAGAAAGATTGTGACTTGCAAGTAGATCTTCAAGAAGAAGGAAGGAATGTCACCGACAGAGGGGGTCAAGTATAAAGCTCGCGTTGTTGCAAGGGGTTTCACACAGAGAGAAGGGGTGGACTATAATGAGATCTTTTCACCAGTGGTCAGACACACCTCGATCAGAGTGTTGCTAGCGATAGTGGCACAGATGGATTTAGAGCTTGAGCAACTGGACGTCAAGACAGCTTTCTTGCATGGAGAGTTGGAAGAGGAGATATACATGACACAGCCGGAAGGATTTCAAGTTCCTCGGAAAGAAGATCAAGTTTGCAAGTTGAAGAAGTCCTTTTATGGACTTAAGCAGTCGCTGAGGCAGTGGTACAAGAAGTTTGACAGCTATATAACAGAGATCGGATACACGAGGAGCCCCTATGATTGTTGTGTGTATCATAACAAGTTGGTAGATGGGTCGTACATCTATTTGGTGATTTATGTTGATGATATGTTGATAGCAGCGGTCAAGAAGTCAGAGATTCAGAAGCTAAAAGGTTTACTGGCCGCAGAGTTTGAGATGAAGGATTTGGGCAACGCAAAGAAAATTCTGGGTATAGAGATCTATATAGACAGAGCCAAACGAAAACTGTTCTTATCCCAGAAAAGTTACATCAAGAAAGTTTTAGAAAGGCTTGGTATGTCGACAGTTAAAGCTATAGATACTCTGAGTGCAGCGAATGCACAGTTGTCAGTTGCGTTTGGGCCCAAATCAGTTGAGGAGAAAGAATATATGGCTTGAGTACCCTTTGCTAGTGCAGTTGGTAGTTAGTGTTGTTAGTCGGTTCATGGGTAATCCGGGTAAGGAGCACTGGCAGGCTGTGAAGCGGATCTTTAGGTATCTTCGGGGTACCAGTGACGTCGGTTCATCTATGGAGGTGGAGAAGAATGTGCAGTAGAGGGGTTCTCAGATTCGGACTATTCAGGTGATGTTGATATAAGAAGATCTATGACCGGATATGTATTCACGCTTGGTGGGTCAGTTTTCAGTTGGAAGGCTACTTTGCAGGCTACAGTGACGTTGTCTACAACAGAAGCAGAATACATGGCATTGACAGAGTCCGCTAAGGAAGGAATATGGTTGAAGGGATTGATCATTGATCTTGGGATACATCAGGAGCAGACTATTATTTATTACGATAGTTTGAGCGTGATTTGTTTGGCCAATTATCAAGTTCATTATGAGAGGACCAAGCACATTGATGTCAGATATCACTTTCTAAGGGATGAGAAACGGGTAAAGGTGAAGAAGGTAGGGACGGCGGACAACCCTGCAGATATGTTCACAAAACCCGTGACGGGAAGCAAGTTCCAACATTGTTTGGACTTACTGAATGTTCGCAGCTATTAGATAGCAGAAGAGGAGAGGGGGGAGAAAAGGTTTGTTGTCATGGAGATTCAAAGTCAAGGTGGAGATTGTTGGGTTAATGCCTTTGAATTTGGGATGCTAAGTAAAAGGATTAAGCAACAGAAAGATTTCGCAATTCCTTGGCAGAGCAGCTTGAAAGGTCCGGGCGGACCTTGACATATGACCCGGGCGGACCTAGGGGGTCCGGGCGCACCACGCTCAAGACCCGGGCAGTCCAAAGCACGTCGGAAATAATGCATAATGGAGAGGAGTATATCCGGGCGGACCTTGGAAGGCACCCGGCCGGACCAAGGCCAAGGGTCTGACCGGACCAAGGGAAACACCCGCCCGGACCAAGACCCCAGATTCCAGGTTCGTGCAGGTTTTCAGCAGTGACGTAAAAAGGAAGGTTTTCAAGTCAGTTTCGTACTAGAATTCCAAGTTCCTATCAGACTTTGAGATAGACTTCACCGGTATAAATAGAGGCCATTAGTCTAGATCAAAGTTAGTCGTTTTGTCTCAGATAAATTATTAGAGTGCTCAGAATAGGTCTGTAATTCTACAGTTGCACAGTTAGGAATTTTGTGATCAAAATTCGTGTAGCAGTAATAGTGTGATCTTGTAATCGTTTCTCCAGATTGATAATAATATTCTCTCCCCTCCCCGTGGACGTAGCCAAGTTGGTGAACCACGTATATCGGTGTTCTTGTGATTGCTCGCTTTTCTTATCAAGTCTTGTTATTGCTCTAACAGTATACTTCTTTTTTGTGCCGGTAGCAACCCAAATTATTGATAAGATGGAAACCAAACAAGTCCAACTAGACAGGTAACATACAAAGGAAACAAAGACATAGTGTACTAGTGGAGATCTTATCGAGAAAAAAAAAAAAAGCAAAAAAAAAAAAGAAAGAAAAGAAAGAAAAAATGAAAAAAGTAATGGAGTTACATAAGAGGCCAGGCAGACGAATTATCCATAAGATGACAGGCGTGGGCTAACGAGTACTTCAAGTGGGCTGGCTTTAAGATTACTTAGCCCAATACTCTCAGTCATATCAATCTCTTCATTACCCGGTTTCTCAAATTCAAACCCATGGATCAAATTAGCCAATGTCAATTCCATAATCTGAAGCCCCAAAGATGAACCCGGGCACATTCTTCTTCCACTACCAAATGGCAACAACTCAAAATGCTTCCCTTTCACATTAACATCCTTGTGTCGGGTCAAGAACCTTTCGGGTCGAAACTCATCCGGATCCGACCACACATTCGCGTCGCGGTGGATCTTGGAGAGGTTTAATACTAATCGAGTGCCCTTGGGAATGGTGTAGCCGCTCACCACGCAGTCTTTTATGGACTCGTGGGGTGCCAAGAGTTGACCTGCTGGATAAAGACGTAGGGATTCTTTGATTATGGCTTGAAGGTAATTCAAGTTCTTCAAGTCGGATTCTTCGACTTGTCTAGCTCTTCCGATGTAAGTGTCTAGCTCGTTTTGGGCCTTTTTTAGCTCGTCGCGATTTTTGAGAAGTAAACATAAGGCCCATGTCATTGTTACCATTGTGGTGTCTGTGGCACCAGCCAAAAGTGCCTGTTAAACAATGAGACAACACAGAATTATGCAATAGGGGTGTAAGTGGTTTGGTTCAAACCGTGGTTTGAGATCGAACCGAACCAAATCATGCGGTTTGGTTTGGTTTTCAAGCACGAATAGTTCGGTTCGGTTTGGTTTGTGGTTTGACCTCCCAAACCGCGGTTTGAAACCACCAAACCGAACCGCCAAACCAAACCATATAACATAAACTAATTATCCTAACCTCCCCCATTTTGTATCTTATTTAATTAAAAATAAATAAATGTTAGAATATGAAAAGTAAAGTATGAAAGAAAAAGGTGGGTAAAGAGTTTTTGATGTGAGAATAACAAGTGGGTCTCATTGTTTATTTTAAGTAATAAAGCAACTAAAAACATATAACAGACGTAAAGAAAGTAAAAACGGAAAGGAGGGAATAGTAATATTGTCAAGTTAACTAAATTAACTACCAAAACTTGAAAATGCAAAAATATAATCTCTCGCTTTCATAAAGAAAAAAAAAAAAAAAAAAAGAGCAATAAACATGGAGCAAATTTCAACCGATACATATACACGTACTGCCATAAAAAGGTGACATTTTCATACAATTTTCAAAAATACATTGATATTTATATTTTTTAATAATTTGTAATATACTGTTAGACAATATTTTAAAATATTTCTATTTTTAATACAATCGAGAAGAGTTGGTCTCCTGTAAAACGCGTTTTTCCTACTAGTTAGGAAAAACGTGTTTTTCAAAACCTTCTGGCTATCACTTTCAAAGGTTCTGGCTATCAATCTCATATCCAGAAGACTTTATACAGATATCCAGAAGGTTTTATATTGATATTCAGGACCCTTCTGGCTATCACTTTCAAAGGTTCTGACTATCAATCTCATATCCAGAAGGCTTTATATTGATATCCAGGACACATATGGCTATCACTTTCAAAGGTTCTAGCTATCAATCTCATATCCAGAAGGCTTTATATTGATATCCAAAACCGTTGAGAAGTTCTGATTATTTACAAAAATGACCCTTCTGTCTATCACTTTCAAAGGTTCTAGCTATCAATATCATATCCAGAAGGTTTTATAATTATATCCAGAACTGTTGAGAAGTTCTGATTATTTATAAAAATGTCACCGCGTTTTTTTAAAGCACGTTTTTCTTAAGCGTTTGGAAAAACGTATTTTTCCCAAGATTTTGCGAATCGAGAATATTATATTTTATACAAATTAAATAAAATAACATTCATATTATAGTCCAAACGTAAGAAATTTTTGTAAAAACAATAGGTTATATAATTTTTAAATAAATACTCTCTCTCTCCGTCCCATAACAAAGTACTCATTTTGCCATTTCATTAAAAAGAAACACATTCTCTAAAAAGAAATACTATAAAACTTACTTTTTAACATTTTTCCTTAATTCGCGTTCATAAAAAGCAAATTAGAACATTGTTATGGAATGGAGACATCATATATTTTGCATTCCATCGTAAGGGTGGGTACTGGCCGATTCAGATACGGTCCGATTTAGACCAGTACAATAAATATGTTCTGCGTCAATTATTAATCGAAACGGTGCATATCAGCCCATACAAACCGGGAGAGGACATGATTGAACGCTATGGTTTCTAGGTATTTTGTTTTTTTGTCCCAAATATTTGCCATTTCTAAAAATAGTACTGAGCTCTCAATCTTTAAATGATTGTTCGTTCAACAAAAGCATTGACAGATTGTTGATGTTTAATTTTGATGAAATTTTATCTGACTTTTAAACATTTTTGTAGCATAGATTTACGTTTTTAACACATATAACCACAACTTTAATAATCCATATATGTATGCAACATAACTGATGACAGTAAAATATTTATACTTCCTCTGTTTGAAGTGTAAACTAAAAATTATTTTTTAAAAAAAAATTATTTCGAGACAAAAGTAATATTAGTGACTTCTCGGAAATTAAATTGCAAAAACTTACCAAACATGTAGCTTTAATGACGGTTTCAGGATGATGCCCTCCAAGATCTTTGGTGTTAGAACCTTCATTGAGGGTTGATAACAATATTCCCATAAAATCTTCATCTTCTTCAACACCCTTTACATGTCTCTTTCGTTTATGCTCTTCTAACCATCCTTGGAGAATAATATCAATCTCCTTTGCATTCTTCTTCATTGCCCTCTCATACCCTCCCAAATCCAACCACCTAAGGAACGGAATCGCATCCCCGACCACGACCGTCCCTAGAAGTTCTAGAAACTTTCGTATCGCCTTAAGAGATCGACCGCCCTCCCCAACATCATCATTACTAGCATATCGTTTCCCTACGAGCATCCGAACAACCATGTTTAAAGTTAACCTCCCAAACCATTGTTTCATCTCCACTTTTACCATATCATTATTTTCCCCTTTATTTTTAGACCAAAGATGGTATATTTCCTTGATGGATTCTTTCACTTCGGATTCCCTAACGTGAGCGAATTTCTTCAATTGGTTCTTTGAAAGCAGCTCATGTATGGCTGTTTGGCGCATTTGGCGCCAGTATGGGCCATACGGCCCAAGCCCAAACATGGCATAGTTGTAGCCGATGACCTCTACAACTATGGACTTGGGCCGGTTGGCAAATGCCTCGTCATTAGTGTCGAGGCATTCTTGAGCAGTCTTTGAATCGCTCACCACCAAGGTTTTGTGAATTCCGAGGTTGATTGTAAAGATTGGACCGTACATCTTGGCCATGGACCCTAAGGTTATGTGAGGTAATCGAGAGCCTCCTAGAAGGTGGAGGTGACCGATTATGGGCCATGCACCGGCGGCGTGAGGTGGTGCCATTTTGGTAGGAGCATTTTTAGTGCTAGCAAGTTTATATATCCACAGAAAGAGAAAGAGAAAGAGAAAGAGAGAGATGAAAAAGAGAAGAGTATACATGACACTTTGTTCGTGGAGGAGGTAAGGGGTTGGATGAAGGGCCAATGTTATATACTCATGTAAGAGTGCAATGCATTGTAGCACTAGCCATGTTAAAAGGACCAGTGTATTGTACGTTTTATTTTTAATTATCTATATCTATATCTATATCTATACTATACTCCCCGTCTCATTTTAAAAATCAAAAATTTTATGGGTTCAAAAATTAAGAAAGGAATCTTTTAACTACTACTCCCTCCGTCCCAATTTAAAGTTCTTAGTTTGACTTTGCACGGAAATTAAGAAAAAGTAAATGTTGTGAGTATGAAAAGTAAAGTAGGAGAGAGAAAGTGGGTAGGAAGTTTTTGTTGTGAGAATGACAAGTGAGTCCCACTTTCCATTTTAGGTAATAAAACAAAGTAAGAACCTTAAATTGAGACAAACTAAAAAGGAAAGTAAGAACCTTACAGCGAGACAGAGGGAGTATAAAATATAGAAAGTGGGTAGAGTGTTGTGAGTATAGAAAGTTGGGTACGGAAAAGATAGTGGATGGTTGTTGTGTGTATGACATGTAAGACCCACTAAATAAAAAAGTATAAAAAACTTTCCTTTTTGGATTTTGACTCTTAAGTTGGGACACCCAATTAGGAAATTTTTGACTCTTAAAATGGAACAGATGGAGTATATAAAAACAAGATAGTGAGTTTCCCTCCTAAAAGAGTCATTTTCAATGGTAAAATTGAAAATTTCTCATGACACAATGGGTAAATAAGGCATAATTTTTAATTTGGTACAAGTAGTCAACTTTACTTGTAAATTGATTTATATATGACTTTTTAATTGCTTTATATAGTGAAAAATTATATTAATTTTGATCAATATATAGTGAAAAATTACTAATTGATGCGGACACTAATGTGATAAAGTTTTCGGAGCTATTTGAGCGCGTGCGCGGAAACGATCGTAATTTTTTACTCTGGATGAACCACGGAACGCACCGCATATCACATCGAACGTCGGAGCGAGAAGAACAAAAGTCATAGGGCAAAGCCCCTTGATGTAGGGTTTAAAAAGGTCGAAAACATTATTTAGGGCTTCAAACTGCCTTATTCGTTCTTTTAATCAGTTTTTGTCATATTTTGTTTTAGTGTTACAGAACATTTAAATGCTTTGTTTTAGTACTTTTGTAGTCAATTTTTTACGTTTTATGATTTTGATCATATATTTCAATATTTGTGCCCTTTCATTGATTAGAAGGTCGGGTTTTTAATTGTGTAATTTTTTTTATATATATATTTTTCTTAAATCATTTATATATATATATAGAAATAATTTTATTGTTTTATATAGGATAAGTTTTTAATCATTATGCAATTAAATTTTCTCAAAAAGAACATGCAATTTAATGGAGAGTAAACGGTTGCCTTAGTCATTAGGTAAAAAAAATTAACCATTCATTTTATAAGATAATTATTACTGTTTTAATTATGTATTAAATACTTTCTTATCCGTTAAATTTATTTTAATATCAATATTTGGAATTAATAGTAACGCCCCGTGCATCGCACGGATGTAACACTAGTGTTTTTAATGAACAAATTGTCGTGCGCCTTTCGTTCCTAAATAAATATCAATTTTTATTTTACTTTTTTTTCTCTGAAAATAAATGTTTACTTATTTGTGAAATTACTCCACTCTCCTTGTTAATATTTATATTAATAGTTAATGATTTTACAGGAACATGACAAAGGGTGTTCCTAGGGATGGCAAGGGGGCGGGTACGGGACGGGTTAGGCATTTCCCAAACCAGCCCCTACTCAAATGTTGCAGAACACGGACCCGCTCCGCCTCGTTTAGGTCAAAACTCGGACCCGCTCCGCCCCGTTTACAATATAACTTGTAGGAAAAAATATTTTTTTCATTATAAAATGCTTTTTTTTTAAATGAAAAACGCTTTCTTCAAATGTATAAAGTTATAATATTGTATAAAATATAAAGGGACATTACATTATGAAAAATTAAATAGGACATATGCATAATTATAATAAATATTAAGATTATTATAATAAATAAACATGTATATTAACCGGGTTCGGGTTAAACGAGGCAGGTTTATGGTAATCCCGAACCCGTCGGGTTTTGAAAAACATGTCCCAAACCCTTCCCATTAAAGGTGGGTCTTTTCAGGTTCGGGGCGGGTTCGAGATTTTTGCCATCCCTAGGTGTTCCAAGTGTCTGACATCTGAGTTGAACTATTTTGGTCATTAACTAGAGTTCCACCTGTGCGTTGCACGGCGTTTTTTTTTTTTTTTTCAGTAGTAAATTATATGGTTGTTGTTAAAATTTAAATGTAATTACAAATGGGAGTATGAAACGAAATAAGCTCACTAACCAAAGGTGGATTACTTATTTTAAAGGACGTGATAAATGGATTAAACATTAGGCTGCCATATAGTAAATGATGGGTTAAATTGTGTGTTATAATCACACATATACGTAAATAAATTTAAGAGATAGTAGACCGTTATTTTGACACAGAAAGAAAATGTTCATAAAATAGTTTACAGAGATCCATGGAATGGAAATGGTAGTGATCCTACGAGTCGGATAAGTAGTTCACTATTACATTTGGACACCATAGCAGACATTTTTCATAAAAGGGAAAGGAAAAACAAAAGAAGGACGGAGTAGACACGCGAGGGAAGAAAAAAAGATAACATGCGTAGGTAAATAACGATGCCCTTAGATAAATGCCCTCGAACATCGAATAGAGTTAGCTGAAATTGTTTTCGTAAACGTAATTGAGCTCGACGTGTATTCACTGATGTCCTATACATATAAAATTTAAAAGTAAAGGTTAGAATAATAGAATTTAGAATGAAAGTATATGAGTAAAAAAATTTGGGGAACCTTAAATGAAGTAAATGAAGGCGTAAAGAGAAATTAAAGAAATTGAGGGAAAATGTTTGTAATTAGTATACATATGGACCTCAAAGTTCTTTATGGCCTTCTTCGCAGAACTTGAACCATTTGGGACATTGAGTATGGTTATAAATTTTTTTGGGGCATATTCGACGTTTCCTTATTTTTAACACTGGAAATGGTTCGACTTGTAACATGTTGGGTACGTGGACGTTGAAGAAGGCTTCTGCATGTTGATAATAATTTCCGGAATAACCTAGAAGTAAATGTGAATTGGAGTTATTACTTGGATATGGTAATAGTCATTACAATACAGTAACAATAAGGATTAAAAATAGGGCGAATTACATTTTAGGCCCCAAAGTTTAGGGGTCGTTCATATGATGGACTCTAAAGTATCTCCATTAGCATTTTGGGCCCCAAAGTTGTCATTTTTTGTCGAGTTAGGTCTTTTAACCAATTTCGTTACAAAAACCAATTAAGTAGGCACGTGCCACGCACATGCAACCTAACGGTGGATAATTTTGAAATTGATTTAACTTATAGGGGGTTTACTACACATTCTTAATTTTAATGGGCTTAAATATTAAAAATGCTTTTCCAATCTCCGGCAACCCCGTCCCCAACTCCGGCAACCCTGTCCCTAACTCCGGCAACCCCTTCCCTTTCCGGCGACCACCCCTCCCTTCCTAACATCCGGCTTCTCCTCCGACAACATTCCCCCATCTTCCCACCTCCGGCCATCTCCATCTCCCCTATATCCTCCCTCCCGGCGACCATCTTCCCACTTCATACAATTCATATCCCCAAGAAAAACACAAACCGACCACCCAACATTTTACTTTAATAATAAATTGGAACTCAAATGGAGCTCCGGGGAGCTGGTAAGACACGCCGGACTCACCCACGACGACAGATCAGTCGCCGTCGGAAGAGATGACGCCTTGTTTGATGGGCTTGTAGTATTTGGAGCGGCGGTGGAAGTATTGAAGGCGGGACTGGATTGGGGTTTGGAGGGTTGTTTTCTTTGGGATTTGAGAGTGGGTGGGTATTTAGGGATTGGAATTGGGGGTTTCGGAGGAGGGTGATGGTGGTGGCGGGAGGGGTTATTTGGCGGTGGCGTTGTGGGGAGGCTGGAGAAGAGGTTTATGCCTGGTAGTGAAGCCATGGAAATGAAGGTCTATGAAGATGAAGAAGATGATGATGATGAGTATTTAGTATATGTATTTTTTTGAAAGTGGGTGGGTATTTAGTATATGTATTTTTTTTTTTTGATAAATTAATTATTTTTGATAATAAATACTACACTATTTTACTTATTGGTTAAAGTATAATTTGCTTGACCAAGAATCCTAATTCGAGGGGGACGGAGGGAGTATTTGTTTATGGATATTAATTTTTAATTATTGGTTAAAGTATAATTTGCTTGACTCTTAAAATGGGACGAATGGAGTATTGACGAATATTAGATTATAAGAAAAATTAACTCAGTTTTTAAAATAATTAAACTCTTTTTTTTAGAACTCATTTGTGGTTTTTTTTTTTTTTAAAAAAAAAAAGAAAACCTCAAAAGGTCTATCAGAGAACACCTAATTTAAGAATGTGCTGTAAACCCCTTATAAGCTCCGTTATGTGCGTGGCACGTGCCTACTTAACTGGTTTTTTGTAACGAAATTGGTTAAAAGACCTAACTCGACAAAAAAATGACAACTTTGGGGCCCAAAATGCTAACGGAGATACTTTAGAGCCCATCATAGGAACGACCCCAAAACTTTGGGGCTTAAAATGTAATTCGCCCTTAAAAATAGGGGAGAAGAAATTTGAAAATGTAACATAGCATTGGGTCAGTGCTTTGTATTAATTCCTCGGCCGATTTTCCAAACAATTGTGAACATTCTCTATCAAATAAGCTGAAATATGCCTCTGTTGTCGCGTCGATTACTTTTACAATAACGCAATATCTATTAGAATTTTTTGAATCAACTTGTGGGTCTGCAAGAGAAGCGTATGTCTTGAAGTCGAACACATAACGTGGAAAGTTTTCATCTAATACCTGGAGTAAAGATGTTCCTATAGAGAATGATTTTAAACCCGAAAGTTGAAGTTTTGTAGATAGCCGTGTTTTCGGTTACTATGAAGTCACTGATTTCGTAATTTCCATACGAAGTAAAACTTTACATGAGTAACTTTAGATTGGGAAATACTCCCTCTGTCCCGCTGTTTGGTTCTTACTTTCCTTTTTGGTCTGTCCTAACTTAAGGTTCTTACTTTACTTTGTTGAACGAAATAGACAATGAGATCCACTCGTTATTCTTACAACAAAAACTTCCTATCCACATTCTCTTTCTTACATTAATTTTTATACTCATAACATTTATTTATTTTTAATCTTCGAGCAAAATCGAAATAAGAAAATTAATTCGGAACGGAGGGAGTAGTGAGCAAGAATGTTGTGATCCCATTAAATCAATAAAGGGGAGGGGTATGCTGACTGACAAAAATAATAATAAAAAAGGGGGGGGGGGGGGGGGGGGGGGGGCGAGGGGGGTTACTTGACGTGGGTAGGTAAGCCTATGGGAGCAAGAGGGTTGCATCGGGTACATCAAGGAAGAGCATGTGTGAAAAAGGTACGGGTGATCATGTGCAATGGCAGAAGTTTTAGGTGTTGAATGGGCATTCAACAAAAAAAGATAGGTTTAATGGCTACAATGGTTTGATG
Organism: Campanula takesimana; assembly: GCA_026119855.1. NCBI lineage: Eukaryota > Viridiplantae > Streptophyta > Magnoliopsida > Asterales > Campanulaceae > Campanula > Campanula takesimana. Next base: position 201,336 of record JAOWBW010000996.1, read on the forward strand.
AATAGGGGTTGAATGGCATTTTGTTGAATCCATTCAACATCCGTTTAGCGCAGGGAGTGTCAGCCGGCTTGGACACGCGGCGGCTTCTGAAATGGCGGCCTTGGCGCGTGCGCCACACGCGCCAGACAAGGCGCGTCAAGGCATGCGAGTTTTTTTTTCCTTCTGGTTGTGACACTTGGCATTCACCCATTGGTTCTTGGAATTTCTGGTTTTAATTTCTCATCTCAATTATTTGAGCTCAATTATTTTACAGTAAATGATTTTATTTTTATTTTTTTACACCAAAATTTATAAAAAAAAAATCTCTATAAATAGATGCAAGTTTCATTTGATTTGGACACCCAAAAAAAAACCTCATTTTAATGAAATGGATCCCAATAATAACCATTTCAACACTCAAAAAACCCTCATATTTATTTAATTACAATTACAAAAAAATAATTAAGTGTGAAGTATTTTTTTAAAATTGTAATTGATTATTTTTATTATTATTATTATTATTATTATTATTATTATTATTATTATTATTTTACTAATCATAAAATAAAGAATAGAAAATAAAATTTAAGTGGTGGGGTATAGGATGATGAGTGGTAAGGGTGTTGAATGGGGGATTAAACAAACCATTGTAGGATGTAAAGTTGAATGAGTGTTGAATGGATGAGTTGGAAGAGAGAGAAGATGATGTGGAGTGATAAAGTGGGGGTTGAATGAAAAATGTTGTTTAATCCATTATAGATGGTCTAAGAGGTAAAAAAAAAAGATGTGTGGTTCTATTTTGAGTGCGAGGCAAAGTTGGTAGATTTGAATTTGATTTGATTGGAGAATTGGAGGAGGATGCATGGAAGTTCAAAGTAGAGCGTGGTAATCTGGGGCGGCCTCACGTGGACTCGAAAGTAGGGGTGTCAGTGGTTCGGGCCAGACCGCGGTTTGGGACCGAACCGAACTAGACCATACGATCTGGTTCGGTTTTTGAGCAATTATGGTTCAGTTCAGTCTAAAATTGCCAAACCATGTGGTTTGGTTCGGTCTGTGGTCTGGCCACTCTAGACCAAACCGAACCGAACCAAACCAAACTGATTCAGACCGAACCGCTAGACCGAACCGCAGACCGAACCGATGAACCGTGAATAATGACCGTAGGATTTTAAGTTGAATTAATATCCACCGTTAGATTTTAGAAAACCTAACATTAGAATCCCTAATAGCCTCAGTCTCACTGTATCTCACTTTCACGCCGCAGACCTCATACGGCGCATCTCGTCGTCTCTCGTCTCTCTCCCTTCACCAAATCGACGGCGACGCACTCAATCTTCCTCTTTTTCTTCGTGGTTCGCCCTCACACTAGCTCCGGCCACTATTTTCCGTTTGTCCGATTAATTTGATTTTGGGATTCGATTTTCCATACACTACAAGGAAAATGCTTATTAGAGACAGACATTTCTGTAGCCAAAATCGTGTTTCTGTCTCTAAATTCAATTTGGCTACCGCAAAATTCTTTCACTAATCTGTAGCCTAATGTTGGTCGCTAAATTCAGTCGTCACTCTTCTATAGCCAATTTGGAGACAGAATAGTATGTCGCTAATTTAGAGACATATATCGCTGTCTCTAATTGAGAGACGGATATTCATATCTGTCTCTAATTTGGAGACAGAATAGTACGTCGCTAATTTAGAGATAGATATCGCTGTCTCTAATTTAGAGACAGATATCGCTGTCTCTAATTTAATGACAGATACAAATTTGTCTCTTAAAATAGAGACGTATCAGGTTGTAGCCAAATTGGCTACGGAACTAGTTGTCTCTATATTAGAGACGGCCTTTTTATATCAAAATCAGCGACAAAATATAGAGACAAAAAATATTCCGCTGCTACACTCACAATGATTTTTTAAAATATATATATACGGCATAAAATTGTTTGAAAGCCGAATTGAATTTCAAAACATTAAACATGCTCAAATTTTTAATACTAGGACACATGTAATATAAACACAACTGCATAAGTTTAAGCACAAATATAGTGTTTAACTCATCTAAGTAGCTGGATGATGACCAAAGAAAGTTCAAGTGATAATATTCTAGTTTTAACAAAAAGACCTAAACTAGGAAGATCTAAGAACTGCTTGGAGGGGGGTTATTACCCCGGCCAGCAAGGATTGAGTTCACAAGGGCCTCCATTGCTTCAAATCTACCCCGCATGTCAACTACAGCACGTTGAGCTTCTTGTGCAACACGATTAGCATTATCAATCAACCTCTGAGGCTCTGGAGTTATAAATGGAGCCGGCCTACTAGACACACTTGAAGATGAAGCTCCAGTCAAAGCTAAAAGGGTCTTTGATGTACCAACACCTAAAACACGACCTTTTTTTACACCCCCACTACTCATAATCCATGTATCCGCCTGAAATGGAATTGTTGTAGCATCTACAACAGCCCCTGCATTTACTCCTTCTCCTTCTTCACTTTGAGGTTTAACATCTACTTTGTATTGTTCCTTAAACAAACAAATATTTCATATTAGCTATAAAACTGGTAAAATGTAGTAAAATTTTATCAAAGCAATATTACTAACTTACAATAGCATTCTTGTGTTTTTCATTTACGAAGATCGGGTTTCCATTCTCATCCCTTTTTAGAGATCCATCTCGAGATTTTTTTGCATGGTATCTAACGAGCTTCTAGCACATGCAATTCCTCACCTGGTCTTTTTTGTCCCTGTGATAGAACTACTAATTAGATAATAAAAATATACATGAATAATTAGGGAAGTGTTTGGCTGGTGAGAAAAGGGAAACATATTTCCATATTAGCAATATTAATAACAGTTGATTAAATCAGCCCTATCAATATCAGAAGGTCCCCATTTCATTCCCACCAAACAAATCCTTACTCTGTTCCTGGCCTCATTTCTATATTCAAACTCCCAGCTTGGCTCTTATCCTTTACCTTTAGCAGACGACTACTACTACTACTACTACTACTACTACTAATAATAATAATAATAATAATAATAATAATAATAATGATAATAATAACAATTATAATTATAATTATAAATTAGAAAAAATACCTAAAACTAAAAACCAACTATTATATGCCTTATACCCTTAATTCTAAACAACACTCTAAACCCTATGAATACTTAGTTAATATATGTCTCTCTATTTAGCTACAGATTCAACATCTGTCTCTAAATTTAGCTACAGAATCAACATCTGTCTCTAAATTTGGCTACAGATTTTGAATCCGTCTCTAAATTTAGCTATAGATTAAATATCTGTCTCTAAATTTAGCTACGGATTTTGAATCTGTCTCTTAATTTAGCTACAGGTTTTTAATCTGTCTCTAAATTTAGCTACGGATTCAAATCTGTCTTTAAATTTAGCTACAGATTATGAAACTGTAGCTAAATTTGCTACAAATTCAACAATTGTCTCTAATTTTGCTACGAGTTCAACTTATGTCTCTGATTTCAGCTACAGATTTTGAATCTGTCTCTAAATTTAGCTACAGATTATGATTCTCTCTCTAATTTAGCAACGAGTTCAACTTCTGTCTCTAATTTAGCTACAATTTTAACATATGTCTCTAACATAGCTACAGATCGACTTTCTGTCTCTATATTTTGCTACACATTCGACTTCTGTCTCTATTTTGTCACAATTTTAGAGACAACTTATTCTGTCTCTAATTTTCTGGTCTGTCTCTAATATGTAGCCAAATTAGCTACAGACACTATCTGTCTCTATTTTTCCGTCTCTATTTTGCAGTTTCCTTGTAGTGATAGTCAAACCCTAACCCCTCGAATATGGATGATGATAATGTTAATCGAAGTCAAAGTCAGGTACGTTTTTTCCTGTAAACATTTACTTTGGTTTGATTTTGCGGAAATTCATGTAGTGTTTGTAATCTGTGTAATCGTTCTATTCATTCGAATCTTATCGTAGGACCTGAACCCATGGATATTTTCACTATTTTAACTTCTCAACCTTGAGGTTTAAGAACTTCTATTATCTTCGGCTCATTTCAATATTACTTCCCTTGGTTTCTCCCTTGTCTCTCTCTAGTGCATTCTCATTAAGCTTCTTTTTCTCTTTTTCCTTCCAGGTTTGTGCTTGTGCTTGGAGTCCTACCAGTTCTCTTCTTGCATCCGGGTGAGTAATTCTGTCAACTAACATGCTTTAGACCGCGGTTCGGGACCGAACCGAACCAGTCTATAGCGGTTTGGTTCAGTTCGGTTTGAAAGTTTTTATGGTTCAGTTCGGTCTGAGATTTCACCAGACCGATACCTATCGGTTCGGCCTCTAATTTATCCCAGACCGAACCAAACCGAACCATTTACACCCCTACTCGAAAGTGCCGTGGATGATTTGAAGGGGGAAACCAAAAACGGTTGTTGTAGACACCCTAATGGGGACTTTAAAGGCACGTGGGTGGGAGGGAAGACAGGCAAAGATGCGTTGGAGTTGGACAAATTTACGAAAGTGACCTCAAGAAGTGGCAGGATGTTTGAAGCCACGCATTGTTTATAGATTAGTACTCCCTCCGTCCCAATTTAAACTTCCTAATAGTTTGATTTTGCACGGAGATTAAGAAAAAGTAAATGTTGTGAGTACGAAAAGTAAAGTGTGAGAGGGAAAGTGGGTAGTGAGTTTTTGTTGTGAGAATGACAAGTGGGTCTCACTTTCCATTTTAGGTAATAAAGCAAAATAAAAATCACAAATTGAGACCGACTAAAAAGAAAGTAAGAACTTTAAAGCGGGAGAGTGGGAGAGAAGGAATAGTAGATTAGTAGATAGTAGATGATTCAACAGAGAACACGACAAAGAGTGTTTAAAAATATCTGAGATCTTTTCTTCTTTTTCTGAACGTGGCATCTTTCTTGAGATAAGCTAAATATGACATGTGACACACTAGGACATTATTTTTAGGAAAAGTTATAATATTGATAATGGGGTGGGGTTACAACTTGGAAAAAGTTCTAATATTGATAATGTGAGATTGGTTATAGTAGTATGAATCATGTATCAGTCAATAAATTTATCACAAAATTAATTTTGAAAGTTCAATCATTTTAACATAAATTTTAAAATAACACTTATTTTCTTTAGACTAACATAAGAATAATGCTAGGGGAACAAAAAAGTCATAAAAAACTTGCTCACAAAATCTTAGGTGTAATGATGTTATTGGTGTTTTTAATTAGAGTGTTGCGGGTCTATTATCGATGCAAATAATAAAATATCGTCACTTCATCTTGTGACCAAGATTTTGTGATCTTATTTTGTGCCGCTAGCGTTTCTCCTAACATAAATGTACAAAAGAATATTTTGAAATTATTACAAAAATTTCTATTTGAAGATTGTGAACCTATAACTTGAAAATCTAAAAAAAGCAAAGTATGAGCCATGGAGACCAAATCTCTCAAAACTAAATTTGAGCATCTTTTTTGATACTCAGTAAGAGTTACATGGACCTATACTGTCCTGTCCATTTGAAGTAATTTTTAAATAACAATGACAAACACAAATAGATTTGTGTATTGTTGTGTTTGGTACCCGAGAAGATAAAACACGAACCACACCGCATTTTCTTCCAATAAGCCAATAGGGATGTTATTTTTTTATTTAATTTTGGACTTGGCTTGAATCCTTTGATTCCTCTATCCAGTATTCAATTTTATTAAAACAAAAAAAAAAAAAAAATCTAATCAAAGAACTTACTCCAGTCTGTCCCAATTATATTAGTCAAATTAAATAACACTGGTAAATTTTGATCAAATATTTAAATTAATGAATAATTCTAATGAGTTTTAAGAAACTATTATTGATTAATCACTAATAAATTTATTTATAACAATTTTCAATATTTCTTAAAGATGATTATATTGACATCAATGATTGATCAAAGTTCAGTATTGTTGATCAATGTGACCAGTATGAATAAAACTTGGGATTAAAATATTTTAAACATTTATTTTGAAAAGGAGGTAGTAGTAAAGATCAATCGACATTTTTAACTCTCATACTTTGCTTAAACTTTGGTTTTAACTTTCTATGTTTTTTTTTTAACCTTTGTACTTTAAATACGCATTCAGTTTCTCTAAAAAAAAAAAAAAAAAAAAAAAAAACAAAGTACGATGGCTAAACATAACTTGAGTCAAATAAGGGGCAACTAACATTTAGTCCCTCATCCTAATGAAAACTACTACTTAGGAGGACGTGGAATTTGCAATATTACCACCTAGTCCAAAGGTTATGATGAAAAATTACATTAATGCCACTCCCTCCATCATTTCACTTTCTCTCTCCAACTACCATGACCACCTTTGGCCACCCATCCCAACCTTCCCCGGCGACCACTTTTCCGGCGATCACCTCCGGCGACCATTTTCCGGAAACTACCTCCGACAACTATTTTCTGGCGACCACCTCCGGCGACCATTTTCCGGCAATTATTTTCCGGTGACCATTTTCTGGTGACCGCCTCCGGTGACCATTTTCCGACGACTTTTCTGGGGACCAATTTCCAACGACTTTTTCCGTCGAATTTTTTTCCAACAACCATTTTCCGGCGACCAAAATCAATTTAAACGGCCGACCACCACCTCCGCCAACCATATTCCGGCGACCACCATCTCCAGTGATCAAACAACTGAAAACTTATCAGTAAGTTCTCAGTTGTCAACTAAACTACTAAGAACACGATCGACTCTGGCTACCACCAACTCCTGTGACCAAACAACTGTGAACTAATCAGTAAGTTCACAGTTGTCAACTAAACTAATAAGAACACGATTGACTCCGAAAACCACCAACTCTAGCGATCAAACAACTGTGAACTAATCAGTGAGTTCACAGTTGTCAACTAAATTACTATGAATACGATCGCCTCCGACAACCACCAGCTCAGGCGACCAAACCACTGTGAACTAATCAGTAAGTTCACAGTTTGTAAACTAAACTACTAAGAACATGATCGAATCCGGTGACCAAACAACAGTGAATTAATTAGTAAGTTCACAATTGTCAGCTACAACCACTACTAAAAACACTATCAACTCCAGCGACCACCAACTCCGTCGACCAAACAACTGTGAACTTATCAGTTAGTTCACAGTTGTCAACTAAAATAATATCAAACACACACAATCACCATGGATATCAAAAAACAATAATATCAGTAAGTTCACATTTATCCTAAGAACAAGTTCACACTTCATAGTTGTTCTAAGAACAAAAGTTTCAAGAACAAGTTTACAGTTGTTCCAAGAAATCAAATGTGAATTTAACAACCCAAATCAATCAAATTCATTATCAAGAACAAATTACAATTGTTTCAAGAACAAATTCACAATTGTTCTGAGAACAACTTCAAAAAACAAATTCACAATTATTTGAATAACAACTTCCAATAACGAATTCACAATTGTTCTAAAAACATGTTGAAACAACTGAGAAGTTCACGATTAGTTCATAATTACTAACAAGTTCCAAGAACAAGTTCAACATTGTTCCAAGAATAAATTCACATTTTTTTAAAAAAAAAAAACATCACAATTTTTCAAAAAATAACAATTGTTTTAACAACAAATTCATAGTTGTTCCAAAAGAAAAAACATAATTGTTTCAAATAACAATTTTCTCATTTTATTTATTTATTGACCTAAGAGAACCAAATGCAACATTTGTTATCACCACCACATTGTTGAGTATCCTTCATTTGTGTGTATTGCTCTTCTGGTAGATTTACTCATTTTCATCCTAGACTACCATTAAAGGAACTGTATGGATACTGAATGCAGATTATTTTTGCTTCCCATAATTTAAATAGAAGGTGCTAACAACTTCATGCTTGATCCATTTTAACTTCCAAACAGGCAAACTTTATATTCATATTTATAACATTCATTCTTGCAGTGCTACGCAGTGTGATTGAATCACATGAACATGTTACCCAAAGTTGTAGATGGGTGAAACAAGAACAAAAAGTTGCAGAAATAATTTTATTATTCTATATAATGTTATCTAAATTAAGAAATTAAATGAGAATTATTTCGGCTACATAGATCTTAAAAATGTAACACATCTCATATAAGCAAGTTAAACCCCCAACCCAATTACTTATATGTGTGAATATGTGAACTTTCAAGTTAAATCCCACACAATTTAACTCTTACCCGCAATGGATCTGGCACAAGGTTCTCAATGGGAGTATCTGAACTTTCAATCTTTAATCCAATCAACAACGCTACAATGGACTGAGTTAGGGTAAAGAGAGGAAGTAGTGAGAGAAACATTTTTATTTTTGGTCAGATCTGGGCGTGAGGGGAGATGACACTGGAAGTCACCGACCATAACTCGTCGTAATTCAAATCGGTCAGATCTGAGCATTGGTCTCAATCGAAGTTGAAGATGGAGTTGATTGGGTCGGCCGGAGGCGAGGGAGGTAGGGGTGGTCGGAGGGGAGGGGGTTGACCAGCTATTGGAGGGGGGAAGAGAAGGGAGGCCGGTGGAAGGGAGGGGTCGCCAGAGGATGGGGATCAAAGGGGTCGCCAGAAGATGGGGATCGGAGGGGTCGCCGGAGGATAGGGATCGGAGGGTCGCCGGAGGGGGTTAGGATAGAGAGAGGAAGTAGTGAAGATACACCAAAAAACATCTCACTCCTCGACCATTTACAAACATGATTATCTGAAAATTCACTGGCTCACATCAAATTGAGTTAATGCTAAGACACGAAAAGTTAGATACTTAAATTTCTTCCATTGGGTTCTACTATTTGCACAACAAAATTGTGTAAACAACCTCGTGAATAATCTAAACCTTCCCCCAACCACCTTTTTCAAATGCTTGGGCTTTGGACCCTATTAGTAACTAGGCAGACTATTCCTATAAACTATTTTGACTAATTGGATTTTGAGCCTAATAATAACATGCTACTACAGCACCAAACATACTAATCTGACATTTCCCCCTATTTTCGTTACAACTACTTCCTCCACCATTGGACTTTTTATTCTTTTTATTTTACTACCAAAATTCCCAAGAAAATGGTTAGACATGTAACAATTCCAAGAAAATTTAATTACCATTAAATATTTGTACACGTATGGGAACTTAAGCAAAGCATTCACATGGCCTAAGTGGATCACAAATATGTTATACTCATATTTTAATTTATAAATTTATTTATGATCAATTTTTACATACTATGCAATTTATAATAAATATATAATTATTTAAAAATAAGATTATTCTAATATTAAAAATTAAAGAAATTTAAAAATTTATCTAATAAAACATTCAAAATGAAAATAAGTTAACTCATTTCATATCTTGAGTCAATCCAATACAATAAACTCAGCTCTATAATTAGATCGTAAATACTGCTGATAATTGTTAATCCGATTTAAATATAGTGTAGCCCATCCAGCTGAACAATTATATTTGAAATGAACCCACTATGGCATGAAAGTGGGCATTGGGTACCCTCCTGTCATTTTTACTTGAACGTAATGATTATTATTAACGTGTCCGATTGCAATAGCAACATGGTGATACCATGGGGGCGGACTAGATCGAAGCGGTAAGTGCATCATGCTTCCTTGAATGCTTAGAACATGTAATATCACATTGTACTTTGTGTAGATACCCCGGGGGGGAGCCACGGCTTTAGGCTCGAGCGCGTGGGTTACCCTAGGATGTCTAACTTGTTTTAGAGTCGCCACCTATGTTTTGAGGAACATAAGAAAAACCTATTGATTATAGCCTAAGTTTGATTACGAAAACAGAGATTCTTTGTTTTGAGGTTTGGGGGTTAGATTACGAGATGGGAAGTACCGAAACACCCATCTCGCCCAACTTAAGTTGGTCTTGCTTGATCAAAATCTACATGAATGAAAATGTTCTTCTTTTTCTTCTTTAAGTCATAAAAGGGGGGTTTGAAATATGATTTGGAATGTAGGAAATAACCCCTTAACCAACCTCAATGAGATGAGGTGATGATTAGAGTCATGTCCCAAAATGATTTGGGTGATTGCACATTTGATTAAAGTAAAAGAGAGAGAGGAGATGAAGTAGAAAAGAAAGGAAAAGATGGACTTTTATCTACAATTTGAAGAACTTCAAATGTTGCTTGATAAGATCCTTGGAGAACCTTTAGAAAGTGATTTTTTGTATAGTTTTTGTAAGTTCAATCTTTTGTCTAAGTTTTCGATCCTTGAAAATGGAGGTAAAGAGAGGTTTTTATAGGTAAAAGAGGGGTGTTTTTGGTGCCAAAACTCAGTCACCAAGAAATCCTTCCCGGGCAAAATCCTGTAAATTGAGCAAGGGAGAGAATCATGGCCAAAAATCTGTAACTGACGCCCAGAGGCGCGCGCTTCCTGCTTTGGGGGCGGGAGGCGCGCGCGCCTGGCTCCTCCTGTCGGAGGCGCGCGACTCAGAGAAGGCAATTTTGACAGAATGGACCAGAAAGTCAGCCCTGTCATTCAGTTTAGTCCCTAGACTTAACGAAGTCAGTCAGGAACTTAACGGAAGTGACAGAAACTAACGAGAAACACTTAAAATAGGGAGAAACACAATATCAAATGTGCAATCAGGGTGAGCGGTCCAAGGCGGGGTGTCTACACTTTAAAGCAATAAGGAAACCCATTTCAGGCATACTCATCCAATGCTCATGAGGTGCACATCTACCAATCTCAAAGAAATTCAATAAATTATAAACATTTAACCATCCTCCACTGCCAAACATCTCGACATATTCTGCTTCATACGTGACCAACTCTTCTATCAAATTATGTCGGATAGTGGGCCATGCATCTTCGGAAAGGCCAAGACAAACGGCTATTGCTCGAAATCCAAAGTTTCCATCATTTATTTCATCGTGTACCTGCATAATGTAAGGATGAAGTATAGCCGGAAATTGATGAATGTATGGATGAAAAGAGTATTGTTGTCCCGTGGAGTAACTGTGTCTTGCTGGTTCCGGAAACTGAGATTTATTAACCTTAACAAACCTTTCGGAAGAATAACTATGTCTACTCAGTTTTTGTGCTGGCTGAGCTGGAATCTGATCCTGTTTTCGAGTTGGTTAGTTTCTGAGTTCGCACTGGCGGATCAACACGGTTTTTTCTGAAAATTTTATCCTTTAAGGAAGGATGCCCACGAGTTGTAGCGTGAAAAGTTGGCTCACCAACCGAAGTTATTGATGGCATGATTATCTCCCTCAACTTTCTAAGAAAACTAAATTTACGAGATCTTGACTGTTTTGAACTGTGTATTAAACATTTGTAGCTCAACTTCACAACCAAAATCATCATATCCCACAGGTATGCACGGTAATAAGCCAAGCTTCCTCCAAAACTTATCAATTGAATCAAGTGGGATAGGACGACCTTTATTGAAATATATCACATGTTCATGTGCACATGGCAGACAATGATATATACGCAACTGACATCCACAATTTCTAGAGTAAAATTTATTACCTTTAGATCTCTCAAATTCATTCAATATTATTTCAACAGCATAAATTGAAACGAAAACCATGCAATTCTCGGAACACTGGTGTGTTGAACCGACGTCGAACTAAATTTTGCTTTGTTCAAGGCTTGCGTTTATAGATGTGACTTGTGACCGAATGACTTGGTGAATATAAGCGAATGATCTTTCGAAATCTGAATTTTAGGACTCCAAGTATCTTTTCAACTTAGCATGAGCTCTCCACTCGATTTGTTGTGTGATTTCCGAAGTTAAGAAATTTGTTAATCCAAGTCGATACAAACATTTCTTTATAAGGTGTGAGTCAAGTTGCATTTAGATAAGTAAGAACACCTGAAAAGTCAAACAATCTTAATTTAAATTGTATGAATATTAACTTATAAACATATCAATATAAAAAGCGAAATTGTAAATGAATAACACATTTAGTCAGTCAATGATAAATGATATCTTATTTTAAAGAATTAGTATATTACTCAAAAATAAATAACGAATATAGAACAAGTACCTGGAAAAGTAAGCAATATTGCTTCGAATTGTGCAAAATTAGACGTGTATACTTCTTCCGTTTCAGATTCAATCAGTCTGCTCCATGCTTTATAAAACAAATCCCAATATTCATGTGATTTTATTGTTGGCCTGCACTTCTTCAAAATATTTCTATTGATGTGCCATCTAGAAAGTAATCCTTTGGCTTTCGGAAATACATGTTTGCATGCGTTCATAAGAGCCAACTTCCTATCTGTAACGATAACACGTGGAGCAGTACATCCATCTATTGTCGATTTAAGACAATTTAAAGCCCAAGTATAGTTGGATTCTTTTTCTTCGTGCATAAAGACAAACGCTATGCAAAACGTCGTGTTGGTTGAAGTTACGCCAACAATTTCAAGGAGAGGCATCTTGTAACTGTTTGTTTTATACGTCGCATCCATCAACAACACATTTTTAAGTAAACATACATTATATTAAAAAAATACATGCGTTCGAATGTTAGGAGCTAACCAATATTTAAATACTATGTTATATGGTGTATAAACTGAACTAGTGTAAGCTCTTAGAGGAGCTAACCAAAAAAGCCTACATGTGATACAAATGAAAATATTTCATCAATTTAAACTCAATAAACGTCTGTTGTTCTACTATATTCAGGTCACACAAATGTCAAAAAGAATAATTAAGATATTTAAATATCTAAATTCGTAAAATAATATTCCTAAAATGACTAAATTATAGTAAAATTTAAGATAAATAAAATATTCAACATAGTATCATAAAATTAAATAATACTGTAGTAAGTAACTATCATATTTATGTTGTACAAATATAAAAAAAACAATTCAGATTTTGACAAATACGGAGTACTATGCTGTAATTTTTACGCAAGTGTTAAAAGTTACATCTTGTGTACTTAATTATAACTTGTAAAAATTGATAAGGGCCTTTTTGAAACTTTTTAGCTGAAAAGTACAGTCTTTCTTGCCCATGTCAGAATTTTATGTCTTTAATCCACCACCCTTCTTTCATAAAAAAAAAATAAAAAAAATCCACCACCCTTAATATTTAACTTGGCCACATTTGTCATCATCAGAGTGGGATCAGTTTTTTCCATATTAACGGGTCCAAACGCACTCCCAATTAGTAATTACACCTACCGTTTTAAATTTCTACTTTGGCATTCTATCAAAAGACAATTTACACCTAAAAATAAAAGTATGAGGACAATCGCAGGCCACAGAGAGAAATGGAGAAAGGTTAGTTCAGTTAACAATGGTAATATTCTCCCCCACTAAGCTTCTTCTTCACTCCCCCCATTAACTCCTACCATTGACCTCCTATCTCTTGTCTTCTCTTCCAGCACCACAAACCATGAAATCCTCTCTCCAACCTATATATCTCTCTATGCAATAATTGTACATTCACCTTTCAAATTAAATTTCCTTTACAAAATTGAGATCTTCAACATGTTTTAACAGTAGTCCAATTTTCTGAGTAATTTTCATCCAAGAAAAAGATTTTGTTTTTAGAATAGCAGCGTGGGGTTATTGTTGTTCAAATATATGTTTAGGACATAGAATTGCTTAATCCCAATCATAGTTATCACTTAGGATCCCCCCCAATTTTTAATAGAACCTTTGTAAGGTTCCCTTAGGATTCTTGGTGACCAGCACAGGTGTATTCCAACTCTTCAAACTTGGCAAACCAGCAGAAGGAAGCACAATCAGCAGACCAGAATTAAACATGCCGATCAACTTACTACACAAGTTGCCGATGACTCAAACAATCAGCAAGGACAATTTGAACCTTAATGACAGTCAGGTTTTGTTGTTCTATCTCAATGTCAACTTACTGATTGTCTCTGTCTTTTGCGTACTGTCTTATCAGAAAGTTGTTTAACTGCTCTGTCATGATTACTGCGCCGTCTGACACATAGCTAGTTTTAGCTATACTTTGTCCCTACTTGCTTTTTGCAGGTAACCGGTTGAGACAAAGGGGTCTTTACCCATCAGACTTTTGCAAGCATGCGTGTACTCCATATCTTCACCATTAATGCTAAAGATACCGAATTTAATGCTCCCCAACTACCCAGCTGGATATTCAAATTACAAGCCTTCTTCTACAAGACTCAAGACATTCACTCCTCTTATAAATAGTGGACTTAGAGCATTGAAGAAGGTTGGTGAAAATAGAGCATTGAAGAGAGTTGAATGTTTTTGAGTATTCATTAAAGACTCAAACATTCTGTGTCCAGATAATCATTAGATCATTTAATAGGACATACACTTGTGCACCAACTCAACAACAATGTTACTATTCCCGAACTAGATCATTTAAGGAATACATTGTTTGAGTTATTTACACACCTACCTGAGTGAGATAAGTTCTCTTAGACTTGCCGCTCAAAAACACTTGGTCAGATTTGTATTACGATCCACTAGTGATCTCTAGAATTTAGTCTTTGTTTTCGGCAAACCCGTGCTTGTAATAGACTAGAGATATCTAATAGTACTCTTAACCCCCAAATCCAAGTTCTGACCAAACTTGGTAGAGGACGTAGCAGTATTTACACTGTGAACCTCTCCAAATCCTTGTGTCTCTGTTGCTTACTTAATCTTTGCCGGTTGGAACTCTATCACCGGCAGATTGCATATGTCTGTACTGATTCATCGTAATTTCCATTGACCAATCTCTTGAAACTGCATTGAACTTTTAGCAATCACTTTGTGTTAAAACCAAGCTCTCAAAACCTTTTTCATACTGATGTTGTGTGAGTTAAAACCAAGTCATATCTTCTCCGCTGCGCTTACTGATAATAGTTTGCAAACTGATAAGTGACTTTGCATTTAGAAAAGTGTTTCATTGTAAAAGTTTAAAAAGGCTATTCACCCCCCCTCTAGCCTATTTTCCTACCAATTGGGCCTAACGGTTTTCTAGCAAGAAAGGAATTTATAACAATCATTTTTTTTTATGAAAAAAAAATAACGATTTCTTAAAGCCAATAGCAATACTTTTAAGATAACAAATTTAATTACCACAAAAAAAGAAGAAAAAAACCAGTAAAAATAAACAGTTACAATCACATTTATTTTGCTCAAATACAATAGATTGAATAACATACTCTCCTTCTGTTCTAGAAAAATAGTTTCATTTTGATTTTTTATGGTTAATAAAAATGAACTTTGACCAAACATTAGTATCAATTTAATGATCACAATGAAATTCTAAAAATTGTTGTTGATAAATCACTTAATGATGTATCAATTATAAATTTTAGAATTTCACTAAAATGATTAAATCTTCACCAGTGGTTCGTCAAAGTTCATTTTTTTACCATAAAAAAATCAAAATGAAACTATTTTTTTGGACAGAGAGAGTAAATATTAGTGTACCTGTTCGGTCTCAAATCCGCATGTGTTGTAGGCGTATGATCCATCTTCATCTTCGTTTCGAGAAAAAAATATTAAGTTAACTTAAACCTTATCACTTGATTCTGAATGTTCTTCTCTCCATCTTTCCATTTTAAAATATAACTGTTTTCTTTTGCAATTTTAATATGTCAAAAAAATTATGCTTTGAAAGGTGAAAGGGTTAACTTAAAAATCTAAAGAAAAATATGAGCTATATATAATTTGTTGTTAAAGAAACTGGGTATAACTTAAATTGATTAGTTCCATCTGTATTTTTGAAATTTAAAAATATCATTTATGTTTACAAAGTCAATTTTTTGTAAATTGTTTGATGACACATTTTTTCATAGTCAAACTAATATTTCCAAATCAAATAATACTTGTTTCCATATCATCTTTTCTCATTACAAGGTAATGAATGATTTACTGGAAGAAGGAAAAATGACGGCTCAAAACACTAAAAAGAAGTCAACCTTTGCATTAACTATTCTCACGAAAAATGAGAAAACATTGTGCAATTAGAATTTTGGTTGTGTAAATAGAAAATCCCCTTCCATTATTCATTCATCAAACCCAAGTTTTATAAGAAAATACTAAAGTCCACTCTCTTAGTGAAGATCGGAGATGTGCATCAGGGTAGTCCGGCCCGACCCGGCCCTTGTTTGATCAAACCCGCGGGTAAGAGGGTTTAAGCCCGTCCGTTAAGTGTGAGCCCGCGGGCTAAACCCGATCCCGCCCTCTTGCAAGTTTCAAGCCCGGCCTGCCCTTAAACCCTTATGTTTTACCCAACGAGTTTTATTTTATTTTTTAAATCTGAGAAATTCAAAAAAATACAATTTTTTTAAAAAAAAAATATTAAAGACATTACAATTAAATTTATAATTTAGTAAAAATATATATGGGGTAATAATATTAGTATATTGCTAAAGCAAATTAAAATAGTGAAATAGTTTAGATTTTTAATGAATACAATTGTTAAAATATTAAATATGCTCCATTTAATGAATAAAATTATTGAAACATTATATATACTTTATTTTAATAGTGCAATAAAGGTATTTTGGACAAAAATTAAAAAATAAAACAATAATAAAAAAAGTTTTTAGACGGGCCAAACGGGTTTTTCAAACCCAGCCCGGTCCGTTTACAAATAGTGAAAAGATCAAGCACAAACATAAACATAATATTAACTATAAATCAAGATCAAAACCCAAATAACATACCCTCAAGTTAACGACAGAGATTAGAGAGAGAGGCGGTGCAGTTAAAGAGTAGAAGACTAAGTTTTACTCTTTGCTTAAACTGAAAAGAGGATATGAATTATGAAAAATAAAAGTTGAAAAGTGAAAATAATTGAATAAGGAGTACTGGTGTCCAGGACTTTGGTTTGCCGAGTTAGGACCTTAGGGCTTGGGTTGAGTGAAAAATTACAAAATAGTTAAATGAGTCTTTTTTTAGAAGCAATTTAAATGGGTCTTTGAAAAATCATAATACAAAAGTAAGTATATAATTATATTTATTGTATAATAATACATATAGAATTAATATATAAAGTATATATGCACAACTGGTCTGGTCCAGTTCTAACCGTAATTAATTTTACCAAGAACCAGATCGAACCGTTATACTGGTTCTATAATATTTTAGAACCGGAACAATACCATTTGTACTGGTCTGGTCCCTTTTTTTGGTCCGTTCGGTTCCAAAAAAAATAAAATTCTCACCCCATGTGAGATGACAAAATCGGAACCTACGCAAAGAGCTCGCTAATAGTCATGAAGAAAATTCAAATCCAAATCCACTTAGAACAATTTATAATGCATGCGAACAATAGACCCACTTCTTTTCAATAATGCATGCAAAGTGAACAAACTCGTTTCAATAATGCATGTACCAATTGAGCAGGCCAGGGGTCAAGTGCATTTCTTCCACAAGTTGAGACTAATATCCGTTCAATTATTTAATTTTCAGGTACATGCATGTTCATGAACCTCAATAGGGGAGCACGTCAGCCCTAATATCATGATAAAATTTAAAATTTTATTTTAAAACCAATTAAATATGAGAAAACTTGTCATGAATTTTTATATAATCAAACCTTGACTAATTAATTCTCGATATAAAATAACTGCTTCAGGGGCCCCTAGCCAGCCCATCCAGCCCGAGGCAGCATCTCAATGAATCAATAATGATATACTCCCTCTGATCCAAAACACCTTGCACATATTTCCCTTTTAGGTGTCTCATTGGTAAGTCTCACTTTCCCAAAATGGAAAAGATTCCCACTACTTCTCTCTCCTCTCCACTCACAACAACTATCCACTTACTATTCTCTACCCCACTTTCTCTCACCTTCCCACTCACACCACCCACTTTTCTTACACATTTTATTAATTCCCGTGCATTTCAAAAAGGGTGAAGGTTGTTTTGGGACGGAGGGAGTAAACGTGTCCAATTGTTGTACTACCTCTGTCCCTAAATGAGTGTCCAAATTTCATTTTAAGAGACACTGAAAATCTCAACTTTTTGTACAATTTGGTAGTAAAGATTCATATATAATGTTGTAATTTCCTTTCAAAACATTTAGTTTTACACGTATAAAGAAACCGGTGAAAAAAATTTTGAAAAAAAATATTTAGAAACAAAGTTATGTTAAAAAAAGACACTCATTTTGAAACAAAGATTTTTTGAAAATAGACACTCAATTAAGGACAGAGGGAGTATATTTTTAGACTAACATAAGAGCTACTAGCATCCTGAAAAGATAAGATGAAAATGACAACTTTAATTGATGTTGCTAATCAAGGGTACAAGAACAATATACTCAGACGTAAGCAAAGGACTAGCTTGGACAGTTGAGAACCACAAGCTTTTGGTCATGACTCGTGTCAATATGTTCATTGGACAAAGTCAAATTCTAAAAATCGTCTAATCTTTACTTAATACTCCACTGCCTTTAAATTTTTTTGGTTGTTACTATCAATAAACTTTAAAGTATAATTTAGGTAATTTTTAATTATTTCAATAAAAATTTAAAACTTATTATTGTTACTGTTAGTAAATCAGACTTAAGAGATAACAAATAATAATGAACGCAAATCAACAACACAGAATTTATGTGGTTCACCAACAACCTATTGGCTACGTCCACGGGCTAAGGGAAACAAATATTATTATGGCGGAGAAACAATTACAAGAAGATGATCACACTAATCTATGTTTCCATGAACTTTGATCACAAAGTTCCTAGCTATGCAAAACCTTAAATCTAGAATTATTGATATTTCTTTCTCTCCGACTAATTGAACATCTGAATTAAATTAGGATAAAAGGGAGTATATATACACGCCTAAGTCCCTAATTGTTATTCCATCAGGAGTCCTCAATTCCAGTTGACTAGTACGGCTAATCATTGTTTCCTAATTGTTTACTAACTGTAGATACCCTGATCTCGCACCACTAAAAAACCCACCTTGAATCGGTCTAAGCCCGAAAATTGACCTAAAACCCTCCATTTGGCTGTGCGGGACTGCCGTGAGCCTTATCGGTGCATCGAATGGATAAACGGACTTCAAATTCATGATCAAAGCGAAAAAACGAGCAAACAGGCAAAAAATTCATTTTTCGAGGTGCGGGACCGGAAACGGGGCCCGCAACCCCCCGAACTGCTCGCTGTTATCCATTCTGGGCATTAAAAATATATTATTACCTTTCCTTGCTAATTGACATATTTCAGATATACCGGCGTGACTACAAAATTATTCCAAGCAACTTTCATGTTGGGCCCGCGGACAACCGGGACACCGGAGCGCGCACGACGGAGCGAAAAGCCGGAGCCGGAAAGATGGTTATCCAAATTGGAAAATATCTCAAAATATCTTATCAACTGGTCAAGAAGAGCAAAAAATATATTATTGTCGTTCCTTGCTCATAAAAATATTTCAGATATACCGGCCTGACCAGAAAAATATTCCGAGCAACTTTCATGTTGGACTCGCGGACAACCAGGACACCGGAGGCGCGCACAACGGAGTAGTTACGGAGCGAAAAGCCGGAGCCGGAAAGATGGTTATCCAAATTGGAAAATATCTCAAAATATCTCATCAACTGCTCAAGAAGAGGAAAAAATATATATTATTGTCGTTCCTTGCTCTTAAAAATATTTCAGATATACCGGCCTGACCAGAAAAATATTCCGAGCAACTTTCATGTTGGACTCGCGGACAACCGGGACATCGGAGACGCGCACAACGGAGCAGTTGCGGAGCGGAAAGCCGGAACAGAGATAAGGAAGATGACTTTAAGCCTTAGTCAAGAAGGATAGATGATGAATCCACAAATTTACAACCTCCCCCCTCCAAGTTACAACCAATTTACCACCTCCCTCCTCTTATATACACCACTCTCATCCATTTCAAGAAAGAGACACAAAAACAAGAAAAAAAAAAAAAAAACAAGAGAGACACAAAAAACAAAAAGAAAAAAAAAAAACCCTACCATCCTCCACTCTCATTCTCTCTCAACAAGAACACCACCACCGCACCACCACTCATACACCACCACTCATACACCACCCCTACACCACCCATAAATCACCAAACAAACCACAAAAAACACATCAAAGCCAAAACTTTGATCAAACACAAAGCAAAAAGAAAAGAAAAAGTCTTCCCTTGGTTGACAAAGAGAGCACCCATAATCTCAAAAGCTAGGTAAAACTCTATGTAAACCTTGGCTCTTTAGATATGTAAGCAATATTGGGAGTGGTTTGGAACCTAGTCAAATAATGACTAGGTTTCCTTCATCTTCCATGTTTTTTTTAGCTTTGTAAAGCTTTGTTTATGTATATAAATGATGATCATGTGATGCTAATACTCAGTTTATTATGTTTATATATGTTCATAATAGTCATAATATTCATATGCTTTAATTTGTGTATGAAAATCTTCATGTTTCTCTCAAAGGGCGTAAATCTGCCTTCTTTGGCTTTCCTTCATGATCATGCATGTGAAAATCATTATTTGTTGAGAAATAGCTCTTGGATAATGTTGTTAACATGTTAAATATCAAAGTCCTTGAGTTTCATACCTTGGTTTGAAGATATAGTAGTGTTTTAGGGTCTATAATCATGCCTCATATAATCAGTTTTTACTGTCTGTATAGAATCTTGATTTTTATGAGCTTGTAAATCCATCTTAGAATGGTTTTATGGTTTAGGTCAAAGAATAAACGTTGTTCATAACATGTTTAAATATATGATCCTAAAGTTTCATGTTCATATTCCATGCCTAGATCATATTTTCTTGCATAAATTTGGGTCTCATTGATTCTGAGTTGTTTATTCACTGTGGTACCTTGCTGTGTTCTTGGGCTTCAAACTTGATGAAAAATAATTTTCGGGACAAATATCAAAACATGGATTTTGTTCTACACGAACTCAGGATGATTATCATATTTTTTATACATTTTTTGGATCAATGGAAGTGCTCCTTTCAAACATATGTTTCAAACTCAAAAATTCAGATTATGCACTTCCAGTTTCTGACATTGAAATGTCAGAAACCTTTTGAACCACTAAAATTCATCCTATGAACTCCAAATTTTGGGATCTTAATTTTTTATGCGTTGTCTTCAACTTTTGTTCTTTGGGTTTTGTCAGATTCCCAAGCTAAGATGGTGAAAATTGGTGATAAACATGCTAAGGTTTCTGTTTGCCATTTCTGGGCTGAATTTTGTGATCAACTTTATTGCATGTGTTTGGGGCCTAAACTTGGTCCAAAAAGTCTATAAAAACTCCATTGTGATCCCTAGTATTCAGGGATTAACCCCCAATTTTTAGTTTTGGAATCGGATTGATTTTAGGACAGGTACGACAGCTCGGGGACGGAAAGTGTCACCGAAATCAACAAAAGCACCGTCGAGGATATTTATTATTATTTGTGGGATTTGTCTCCCCTATTTTTTTTGTATATGTGTAATTGTGTAATATCCCCTCCCGTGGATGTATTATTGCTTGATATGATCAAAACCATTCTTGAAAACCAATCGGGGAATCCACTCAAACCGAGTTCCCGGTTGTGAATAAAAATGAAACTTCCTAGAATAGGAAGACCTCCATATATATTTCATCACCATTTTTTGGTAGGGCATAAAATCCAAATTAAAAGGCATAAAATTGAATATAAGTGGCACGCATATAGAGACCATCACGGGCGAGAAGAGTGCCTAACCCCTTCTCTTCTCGTAACTTAGCCCCCGAACCCATTTTCTCAAAAAAGGTTTTTTCTTCATTTTTCCTAAAATCAAAATGAGGTGGCGACTCTTGCAATCAAATCACAGCATCAAGAGGAAACCATTGTGTGAGAACCGAGCGCATTTCCAAAAGAGCATCAGCACGAGACGGGCGCGAACCGCTTTCACGGGCGGTCATTTCGCGGTGATCCGATCATACTCGGGCGCGGGCTCTCACAGTGGCGACTCTGCTGGGGAACGTAGTTTAAAGTGGGCTAGACTCTAAATCTTTGTGTGTGCCATGCTTTATGTGCCTTACTTGGGGTGTATATATCTGTGCCCTAACCTCTGTTTTGCAGGGGCGTTTTTTCGCTTATCTTATTTGTATATATATATATGCATTGCGTGGTGAGTGATTCCCCCAAAAAGGGGTAAAACAAGTAAAAAAGAAAAAAAATGATTTTCTTGTTTTCTTTACGTGCTTTCAAAATGATTTTTCGAACTCATAGATACCTCACACACATGCACGTTTTTTGAAAAGTGTCTTAGAATCTCAAACCCGAGACGGTAAACCTGGGGCATAAGGGAGCTCACTTGACTTCCCCATAGGGTCAACGGTATACTGTTTCCCCCTTAGCAGCGCCTACGATCGCTGTGATGGGTGTAAGCCAAGCTTCAAAAGCCGAAATGCGATGTCCATATTCTTTCGAAAATAACACGTCACAGACTTCATGTCAGTTTTTGTCTAAACAATTTTACTTCAATCCTATGAATTCCCAAAAGGTTATAATCGACCTCAATTGTGGATATCATGTTGAAATTCTTGGATTGACTTGAAATTGTCAAGACCCTCACATAGACCGTAACCGAATGGTGGATCCAAGAAAGAGTATAGGCCCTTCGCTAGGGGCTCGGACGGCCAATAGTACAGTACAGGTGAAAAACGTTGGTCCTATACTTTGGAGATGGTATCCACTATTCCAAGATTCATGCAAAAACATGTCAAAATAAAGCAAGTGCTTATCCGGCATTCTAGGATTGATTTTGATTTTTGAACTCCTTTTGAATCAAACTCGGAAAATCTCGATCCTTTTCACTCTCTAATCAGCCCTAAACACCATCCCTTTCAGATACTCTAAGCCTGGCATCTACTTGGAAAGGGGGAGCTAGAAACAGTAAGGGGAGGTTGATCCGAGTTGCCGAGACAGTGCCTGTAACCGAAGAAGCTATTGCAATGGCCCAGGAAGGAAATGAGGAAGCCTATGTGCCGCCACCAGGTCTTCAAGCATGGTTGGAGCAGAATGTGTTGGGTCAGATGAGGATTCAGCAAGATGAGCTACTGGCTACACTTGTGCAGATGCAGAATCAGAATAGTAATGGGGCTCCCAATGGCAACCCCAACAGAAATCCCAATGGCGATCCGAACGTTAATCAGACCGGAAATGGGGTTCCCAATCCTAATCCCAATGGCAATACAGGTCCCAATGGAAGTGGCATCCCTACCATCAACTTGAATCCTATTGGTAGCAACACCATCGGCCAGAGTCATCACCAGAACATCCCTCCTCAGGGTAATGTGGCCCATCCAGACTTCAGTGGCACTCACCAGCCCTTCATCCCTAATCCAGCAAATTTTGCTGTGCATCCGTCTCAGTATCCGCCTGATCATAATGCCTTTGCTCAGTATATGCAGACTCTGTATCCGAATCAGCAGCCCAACGCTTATGGTGCGTTTGCTAGCGGTGCCTCTCAGATTAATCAAGGAACTTCCCAGGGGCAAGATCCTAACCTAGTCCGCCAAATGGAAGCGTTCTACAAGGGTGTCCCATAGGTACCCCTTACTAAAGCTGAGATTGAAATGAGCGAAATGAAAGAAATGTTGAGAAAGGTCATGAATAAAGGGGAGTTTTCTGCAGATTCCTTGAAATTATCTCCATTTGCTGTTCTGCCTCCTAAATTCAAAATGCCCGATGTGGAGAAATTTGACGGTACAGGTTGCCCAATGGCCCACCTGGAATCTTACGCTCATGCAATGCAGTCTCGTGGGGCTAATGTTGGTGCGATGGCCTCCAACTTCCATCTGACTTTGGTAGGAGCCGCTAAGCATGGTTTATGACTGTGGATGCCAATCTGGTTAATAATTGGGGGAAGCTTATGGATGAATTCCAGAAGCGATACAAAGATAACTCCAACTGGGAGAAGAGCCATCGTGACCTCGATTCGTGTGCTCAGCGTGAGAAGGAATCATTTTCTGAATTTGCAAGTAGGTGGAGGAAGAAAGTTGCTCAAACTCTGGAGAGGCCTGACAGTGCCGAGCAAACTCGTATTTTCCTTAAGAATCTTCAGCCGGTGTATGCAGATAAGATGAAATATCTCCCGTTTCCAGATTTTGCTTCTATTCTTGATGTGGGTTCTCGTATTGACGAAGATGTCCGAACTGGGGTGATCAAGCTAGATTCTTCTCCTAGCTCCTACAGATTCCGATCCGCTGCTAAAGCCCCGGCACCAGTTGTGAACAATGTTGCCATGACCCCTGCTCTTTTTTGGAACAGCAATGTGGGACAAAGCCGGAGCAGCTACAATAGGGCACCTTCGTGTTATAATCAAGACGGGTCTGTGAACTCTGTCACCGATCAGCGAAGGAATGGTGGAAATCGGAGAGATCGCCATTTTGATAAATTCAGCGCTCCATTGTCTACTATCTTTCAAGGATTGGTCGCCCAAGGAGTACTAAAGCCGATAGAAGGATACCGCCCGCCTAATCCGCCTCCTAAGAATTGGGATGCAAGTAAATATTGTGCATACCACGTATCACCTGGTCATGCGACAAATGAATGTTGGAGTTTGAGACACACTCTGAAAGACATGATAGACGATGGACTCATTCAGAAGCCGCCCCAACCAAATGTGGTGACTAATCCCTTGCCAGGGATCCATGTGATCGAGTTTGAAGGAAACTACTCAAGGACTAGTTTCATCGTTCCGAAGAAAGCTTTGAATTACACTGTAACTCCTGTTATCTCCGAAGATTTTGAATGCCATATGATCTCTTGGGATTCGATTTTGTCTAGTGCTAAAGCTGTTAAGGAGCAAAAGGCCCCTGTTAAAAAGGCCACTTGGGTTGGCGGAAATGTGAATCACCTCACTCGCTCGGGAAGAGCCTATCAGCCTCCAAATCCCGAGGCAAGTGAATTGGGAAAGGATAAAGAAGAAGTCCCCGCTCAGAAAGAGAAGGTTGCCGAGAACCCGGTCTTGACCCAGTTAAAGAAAACCCAGGCTAATATATCCATTTTGGGTTTGCTCTCGTCTTCACAGGAGCACCGAGACGTGTTGGTTAAAGCTCTTTCTCAAGCTGTCATCCCGATCGAGACTTCTCCCAATGACCTTGTACACATGATCGGCAACATTCATTTTGGGAATATCATCACTTTTACCGATCTCGATGCACCAAAAATTGGTCTTAATCATGTCGAGGCTCTGCACATCACAGTTGGGGTCGGAGGTGAGCACTTAGCTCGTGTTTTGATCGATAATGGCTCCTCAGTAAATGTATGCCCATGCATGTTCTCGCAGATTAGGGAATCAAGATAACTGATTTGGCCCCATCTTCTCAAGTAGTTTGTGCTTACGATAGCACCAGTCGCTGTGTTCTGGGTGTTGTCCTTCTCACTCTCACCATTGGCCCTCTTGTCATGCCGATTGAATTTCAAATGATTGATATCAAGTCCTCATTCAGTCTACTCTTGGGACACCCTTAGATCCATGGAGTAAGAGGGGTAGCTTCCTCCTACCATCGGTGCATCAAGTTCATCCACGACAATCATGTAGTGGTAGTTCATGCCCAAGATGATACGCAAGTTCATGACCTCCCGATTTTGGGAATTGAGCACAAAGATACTGGCATCTTCTTGAGTGGTTTTGAAGTGATCCCACAAGCTCGGATCCATGCTATTGAATATGTCAAGGAGACTGATCTAATTGGTAGAAAGCGGACCAGGTATGGAGACGCAATGGCCTTGAATATGGTCAAGAAGATGAAGTTCCTGCCTATGATGGGGCTTGGAAAAGAGCAACAAGGGTGTATTGAACTTATCAAGGATGATGTTCCATTTTTCTTCCTTCCTTTTAGGCTTGGATACAAACCGACTCCTGCCGAAATCGCCGAAGCTGTACGTCAGAAAAGGGAGAGACAGACTGCTATTAAAAGTGGAAGGTGTTAGAATTCATTGTTAGTTCACCCACCTTAATTTGATTGATCCATGCCACGTGTCTTTTTATGGACTTTAGGACCGCATGTAATGAAGTTCTACTTCAATTTTTAGATAAGTCCATTTCTAGTGTTTTTAGTTGTCTAGGCTGAGTATAGTTCGGTTGTATCATTAGCGGTTTAGTGCTTCAAACCGTCATCTTGAGACCGCCAGCATGGAGCCCTTCAGTTTTCATCAAACTGCAGTTTGCATGTTTGATGAAACCGCCCATCAAGATCATTCTTCAAACCGCCCCTATGCTTGGTGAAACCGCAGATCAGTTATTGAAGAATTAAAGAGATGTCATTTATTCCTTAGACAAACATTCTCTTTTTGACCGTAAAAGGATGTTGTTATGTCATGTCAAAATAACTCTAAGTTAACTTGGAGTTTCTGCAAGGAATGTCGGTTTTTCTATCAGTTTGAATTGTTTACTGTTAGTCCTTTCTGCAACAAAGGACAAATGTCAGGTAGTGGTGCTACAACTACCTAGGACTACAAGACAAAACCAAGGACAGAGATAAGGAAGATGACTTTAAGCCTTAGTCAAGAAGGATAGATGATGAATCCACGAATTTACAACCTCCCCCCTCCAAGTTACAACCAATTTACCACCTCCCTCCTCCTATATACACCACTCTCATCCATTTCAAGAAAGAGACACAAAAACAAGAAAAAAAAAAAAAACAAGAGAGACACAAAAAACAAAAAGAAAAAAAAAAAACCCTACCATCCTCCACTCTCATTCTCTCTCAACAAGAACACCACCACCACACCATCACCGTACCACCACTCATACACCACCCCTACACCCATAAATCACCAAACAAACCACAAAAAACACATCAAAGCCAAAACTTTGATCAAACACAAAGCAAAAAGAAAAGAAAAAGTCTTCCCTTGGTTGACAAAGGGAGCACCCATAATCTCAAAAGCTAGGTAAAACTCTATGTAAACCTTGGCTCTTTAGATATGTAAGCAATATTGGGAGTGGTTTGGAACCTAGTCAAATAATGACTAGGTTTCCTTCATCTTCCATGTTTTTTTTTAGCTTTGTAAAGCTTTGTTTATGTATATAAATGATGATCATGTGATGCTAATACTCAGTTTATTATGTTTATATATGTTCATAATAGTCATAATATTCATATGCTTTAATTTGTGTATGAAAATCTTCATGTTTCTCTCAAAGGGCGTAAATCTGCCTTCTTTGGCTTTCCTTCATGATCATGCATGTGAAAATCATTATTTGTTGAGAAATAGCTCTTGGATAATGTTGTTAACATGTTAAATATCAAAGTCCTTGAGTTTCATGCCTTGGTTTGAAGATATAGTAGTGTTTTAGGGTCTATAATCATGCCTCATATAATCAGTTTTTACTGTCTGTATAGAATCTTGATTTTTATGAGCTTGTAAATCCATCTTAGAATGGTTTTATGGTTTAGGTCAAAGAATAAAAGTTGTTCATAACATGTTTAAATATATGATCCTAAAGTTTCATGTTCAGATTCCATGCCTAGATCATATTTTCTTGCATAAATTTGGGTCTCATTGATTCTGAGTTGTTTATTCACTGTGGTACCTTGCTGTGTTCTTGGGCTTCAAACTTGATGAAAAATAATTTTCGGGACAAATATCAAAACATGGATTTTGTTCTACACGAACTCAGGATGATTATCATATTTTTTATACATTTTTTGGATCAATGGAAGTTCTCCTTTCAAACATATGTTTCAAACTCAAAAATTCAGATTCTGCACTTCCAGTTTCTGACATTGAAATGTCAGAAACCGTTTGAACCACTAAACCTCATCCTATGAACTCCAAATTTTGGGATCTTAATTTTTTATGCGTTGTCTTCAACTTTTGTTCTTTGGGTTTTGTCAGATTCCCAAGCTAAGATGTTTAAAATTGGTGATAAACATGATAAGGTTTCTGTTTGCCATTTCTGGGCTGAATTTTGTGATCAACTTTATTGCATGTGTTTGGGGCCTAAACTTGGTCCAAAAAGTCTATAAAAACTCCCTTGTGATCCCTAGTATTCAGGGATTAACCCCCAATTTTTAGTTTTGGAATCGGATTGATTTTAGGACAGGTACGACAGCTCGGGGACGGAAAGTGTCACCGAAATCAACAAAAGCACCGTCGAGGATATTTATTATTATTTGTGGGATTTGTCTCCCCTATTTTTTTTGTATATGTGTAATTGTGTAATATCCCCTCCCGTGGATGTATTATTGCTTGATATGATCAAAACCATTCTTGAAAACCAATCGGGGAATCCACTCAAACCGAGTTCCCGGTTGTGAATAAAAATGAAACTTCCTAGAATAGGAAGACCTCCATATATATTTCATCACCATTTTTTGGTAGGGCATAAAATCCAAATTAAAAGGCATAAAATTGAATATAAGTGGCACGCATATAGAGACCATCACGGGCGAGAAGAGTGCCTAACCCCTTCTCTTCTCGTAACTTAGCCCCCGAACCCATTTTCTCAAAAAAGGTTTTTTCTTCATTTTTCCTAAAATCAAAATGAGGTGGCGACTCTTGCAATCAAATCACAGCATCAAGAGGAAACCA
Organism: Campanula takesimana; assembly: GCA_026119855.1. Taxonomy (NCBI): domain Eukaryota; kingdom Viridiplantae; phylum Streptophyta; class Magnoliopsida; order Asterales; family Campanulaceae; genus Campanula; species Campanula takesimana. The sequence goes on from JAOWBW010000996.1 coordinate 229,809, forward strand.
TTGTGTGAGAACCGAGCGCATTTCCAAAAGAGCATCAGCACGAGACGGGCGCGAACCGCTTTCACGGGCGGTCATTTCGCGGTGATCCGATCATACTCGGGCGCGGGCTCTCACAGTGGCGACTCTGCTGGGGAACGTAGTTTAAAGTGGGCTAGACTCTAAATCTTTGTGTGTGCCATGCTTTATGTGCCTTACTTGGGGTGTATATATCTGTGCCCTAACCTCTGTTTTGCAGGGGTGTTTTTTCGCTTATCTTATTTGTATATATATATATGCATTGCGTGGTGAGTGATTCCCCCAAAAAGGGGTAAAACAAGTAAAAAAGAAAAAAAAATGATTTTCTTGTTTTCTTTACGTGCTTTCAAAATGATTTTTCGAACTCATAGATACCTCACACACATGCACGTTTTTTGAAAAGTGTCTTAGAATCTCAAACCCGAGACGGTAAACCTGGGGCATAAGGGAGCTCACTTGACTTCCCCATAGGGTCAACGGTATACTGTTTCCCCCTTAGCAGCGCCTACGATCGCTGTGATGGGTGTAAGCCAAGCTTCAAAAGCCGAAATGCGATGTCCATATTCTTTCGAAAATAACACGTCACAGACTTCATGTCAGTTTTTGTCTAAACAATTTTACTTCAATCCTATGAATTCCCAAAAGGTTATAATCGACCTCAATTGTGGATATCATGTTGAAATTCTTGGATTGACTTGAAATTGTCAAGACCCTCACATAGACCGTAACCGAATGGTGGATCCAAGAAAGAGTATAGGCCCTTCGCTAGGGGCTCGGACGGCCAATAGTACAGTACAGGTGAAAAACGTTGGTCCTATACTTTGGAGATGGTATCCACTATTCCAAGATTCATGCAAAAACATGTCAAAATAAAGCAAGTGCTTATCCGGCATTCTAGGATTGATTTTGATTTTTGAACTCCTTTTGAATCAAACTCGGAAAATCTCGATCCTTTTCACTCTCTAATCAGCCCTAAACACCATCCCTTTCAGATACTCTAAGCCTGGCATCTACTTGGAAAGGGGGAGCTAGAAACAGTAAGGGGGGTTGATCCGAGTTGCCGAGACAGTGCCTGTAACCGAAGAAGCTATTGCAATGGCCCAGGAAGGAAATGAGGAAGCCTATGTGCCGCCACCAGGTCTTCAAGCATGGTTGGAGCAGAATGTGTTGGGTCAGATGAGGATTCAGCAAGATGAGCTACTGGCTACACTTGTGCAGATGCAGAATCAGAATAGTAATGGGGCTCCCAATGGCAACCCCAACAGAAATCCCAATGGCGATCAGAACGTTAATCAGACCGGAAATGGGGTTCCCAATCCTAATCCCAATGGCAATACAGGTCCCAATGGAAGTGGCATCCCTACCATCAACTTGAATCCTATTGGTAGCAACACCATCGGCCAGAGTCATCACCAGAACATCCCTCCTCAGGGTAATGTGGCCCATCCAGACTTCAGTGGCACTCACCAGCCCTTCATCCCTAATCCAGCAAATTTTGCTGTGCATCCGTCTCAGTATCCGCCTGATCATAATGCCTTTGCTCAGTATATGCAGACTCTGTATCCGAATCAGCAGCCCAACGCTTATGGTGCGTTTGCTAGCGGTGCCTCTCAGATTAATCAAGGAACTTCCCAGGGGCAAGATCCTAACCTAGTCCGCCAAATGGAAGCGTTCTACAAGGGTGTCCCATAGGTAACCCTTACTAAAGCTGAGATTGAAATGAGCGAAATGAAAGAAATGTTGAGAAAGGTCATGAATAAAGGGGAGTTTTCTGCAGATTCCTTGAAATTATCTCCATTTGCTGTTCTGCCTCCTAAATTCAAAATGCCCGATGTGGAGAAATTTGACGGTACAGGTTGCCCAATGGCCCACCTGAAATCTTACGCTCATGCAATGCAGTCTCGTGGGGCTAATGTTGGTGCGATGGCCTCCAACTTCCATCTGACTTTGGTAGGAGCCGCTAAGCATGGTTTATGACTGTGGATGCCAATCTGGTTAATAATTGGGGGAAGCTTATGGATGAATTCCAGAAGCGATACAAAGATAACTCCAACTGGGAGAAGAGCCATCGTGACCTCGATTCGTGTGCTCAGCGTGAGAAGGAATCATTTTCTGAATTTGCAAGTAGGTGGAGGAAGAAAGTTGCTCAAACTCTGGAGAGGCCTGACAGTGCCGAGCAAACTCGTATTTTCCTTAAGAATCTTCAGCCGGTGTATGCAGATAAGATGAAATATCTCCCGTTTCCAGATTTTGCTTCTATTCTTGATGTGGGTTCTCGTATTGACGAAGATGTCCGAACTGGGGTGATCAAGCTAGATTCTTCTCCTAGCTCCTACAGATTCCGATCCGCTGCTAAAGCCCCGGCACCAGTTGTGAACAATGTTGCCATGACCCCTGCTCTTTTTTGGAACAGCAATGTGGGACAAAGCCGGAGCAGCTACAATAGGGCACCTTCGTGTTATAATCAAGACGGGTCTGTGAACTCTGTCACCGATCAGCGAAGGAATGGTGGAAATCGGAGAGATCGCCATTTTGATAAATTCAGCGCTCCATTGTCTACTATCTTTCAAGGATTGGTCGCCCAAGGAGTACTAAAGCCGATAGAAGGATACCGCCCGCCTAATCCGCCTCCTAAGAATTGGGATGCAAGTAAATATTGTGCATACCACGTATCACCTGGTCATGCGACAAATGAATGTTGGAGTTTGAGACACACTCTGAAAGACATGATAGACGATGGACTCATTCAGAAGCCGCCCCAACCAAATGTGGTGACTAATCCCTTGCCAGGGATCCATGTGATCGAGTTTGAAGGAAACTACTCAAGGACTAGTTTCATCGTTCCGAAGAAAGCTTTGAATTACACTGTAACTCCTGTTATCTCCGAAGATTTTGAATGCCATATGATCTCTTGGGATTCGATTTTGTCTAGTGCTAAAGCTGTTAAGGAGCAAAAGGCCCCTGTTAAAAAGGCCACTTGGGTTGGCGGAAATGTGAATCACCTCACTCGCTCGGGAAGAGCCTATCAGCCTCCAAATCCTGAGGCAAGTGAATTGGGAAAGGATAAAGAAGAAGTCCCCGCTCAGAAAGAGAAGGTTGCCGAGAACCCGGTCTTGACCCAGTTAAAGAAAACCCAGGCTAATATATCCATTTTGGGTTTGCTCTCGTCTTCACAGGAGCACCGAGACGTGTTGGTTAAAGCTCTTTCTCAAGCTGTCATCCCGATCGAGACTTCTCCCAATGACCTTGTACACATGATCGGCAACATTCATTTTGGGAATATCATCACTTTTACCGATCTCGATGCACCAAAAATTGGTCTTAATCATGTCGAGGCTCTGCACATCACAGTTGGGGTCGGAGGTGAGCACTTAGCTCGTGTTTTGATCGATAATGGCTCCTCAGTAAATGTATGCCCCGTGCATGTTCTCGCAGATTAGGGAATCAAGATAACTGATTTGGCCCCATCTTCTCAAGTAGTTTGTGCTTACGATAGCACCAGTCGCTGTGTTCTGGGTGTTGTCCTTCTCACTCTCACCATTGGCCCTCTTGTCATGCCGATTGAATTTCAAATGATTGATATCAAGTCCTCATTCAGTCTACTCTTGGGACACCCTTAGATCCATGGAGTAAGAGGGGTAGCTTCCTCCTACCATCGGTGCATCAAGTTCATCCACGACAATCATGTAGTGGTAGTTCATGCCCAAGATGATACGCAAGTTCATGACCTCCCGATTTTGGGAATTGAGCACAAAGATACTGGCATCTTCTTGAGTGGTTTTGAAGTGATCCCACAAGCTTGGATCCATGCTATTGAATATGTCAAGGAGACTGATCTAATTGGTAGAAAGCGGACCAGGTATGGAGACGCAATGGCCTTGAATATGGTCAAGAAGATGAAGTTCCTGCCTATGATGGGGCTTGGAAAAGAGCAACAAGGGTGTATTGAACTTATCAAGGATGATGTTCCATTTTTCTTCCTTCCTTTTGGGCTTGGATACAAACCGACTCCTGCCGAAATCGCCGAAGCTGTACGTCAGAAAAGGGAGAGACAGACTGCTATTAAAAGTGGAAGGTGTTAGAATTCATTGTTAGTTCACCCACCTTAATTTGATTGATCCATGCCACGTGTCTTTTTATGGACTTTAGGACCGCATGTAATGAAGTTCTACTTCAATTTTTAGATAAGTCCATTTCTAGTGTTTTTAGTTGTCTAGGCTGAGTATAGTTCGGTTGTATCATTAGCGGTTTAGTGCTTCAAACCGTCATCTTGAGACCGCCAGCATGGAGCCCTTCAGTTTTCATCAAACTGCAGTTTGCATGTTTGATGAAACCGCCCATCAAGATCATTCTTCAAACCGCCCCTATGCTTGGTGAAACCGCAGATCAGTTATTGAAGAATTAAAGAGATGTCATTTATTCCTTAGACAAACATTCCCTTTTTGACCGTAAAAGGATGTTGTTATGTCATGTCAAAATAACTCTAAGTTAACTTGGAGTTTCTGCAAGGAATGTCGGTTTTTCTATCAGTTTGAATTGTTTACCGTTAGTCCTTTCTGCAACAAAGGACAAATGTCAGGTAGTGGTGCTACAACTACCTAGGACTACAAGACAAAACCAAGGACGAAAATGACAGCTCAACCAATGGGATTTCGACAGCACTGTACCCTTCAGATTTGATTCAAATCTTTACCCAACGGTCACAAGGGTGCTCTGCCTATAAATAGCCTCTTTTATTCAAAAATGAAGGTTGCTGAGCTTCAAGAGATTCATTCCCTAGTATTCAAGTTTGCTTTGAAGATTTAAACCCAGATATTCATATCTTCAAACCATCTCCATTGCAAACCCAGTTCTTCATCAAAGCTTCAAGCCTAACAACCATTCATACTTAGCCTTTACACCGAAAGAATTCCATTTTCTCAACCATCATTTAGATACTTAGAGCATTTGATTTCTTTTCACACACACACCCGATTTATATGATCACATAGATTATATACTTCGAAAACACCAGTTGTTATTATAGATTAGGTTAGACTTATTGTTTAGAGTTTAGATTCATCTTGTAAAACCTCCTCTAAATTTATACAAGTCTTATAGCTATTAGAAAATCCTAGACTAACCATCTAGGTAGAGGACGTAGTTCATTTAAGAACGAACCTCTTCAATTTGTGTGTTTGATCTTTAATTTCTGTCTTGATATTTATCTTTCTTGTTTGTGGTCTTGAACTTGCTTCCATACATGAAATGACTTGAAAGATGAATTGTGTTTTCCTTTGAACTTTAAGTTTAACTATTCTGTTGCATCATAGTGTTTTCTCAACCCGAGTCAAACTTCCCAACTCTTTAACTAACCTATTTGGCCAAACCGCAAAACTCCGCTGTGCATTTTATCAGTTCGGTTCTTGTGCTTTGAACCGCAGTTGGCAAAACTGATAAGTACTCTGTTGATTTTAAGGGTATTTTAGAAAAAGTTTCGGACCGCTATTCACCCCCCTCTAGCGGTTCTATACCCTTGTTGCCCTCTGGGACCAACAAGTGGTATCAGAGCATATCCACCAAACTTGTTTTTACAAGCTTAACCGCTTGGGTGCTGATCCAATGGCAAACACAAAAACCCATATGATGCAAACATCCAATTCGAATCACTTACCGATTCTGGATGAAGATAGTTTTATCTTTTGGAAAGATAGGATGATGAAACACATGATTTCATGTGATCGTAGACTATGGACTGCAGTTACTGATGGACCATATGTTCCTATGAAAGCTAATCCTCATGCAGGAACAGCAGGAGAAGAAGCTGAAGTTAAGAAATTAGAAAGTGAATGGACTGATGCAGACCGCATCAATGTGGATTTTGATGGAAGAGCTATGTCCATGCTAGTGTCAGCTATTGACCTGAGGACTCATTCTAAGGTGCTTCACTGCAAAACCGCAAAGGCTACCTGGGATGCTATAGTTGACTTTCTGGAAGGGGATTCAGATACCAAGAAAAACCGCCTCTATCAACAGAGAAGACTCTTTGACTATTTTGTTAATGATCCTAAGGAATCTCTTAGACAATGCTATGAAAGGTTTATTGATATTGTTAATGTTTGTTTTTCTCTTGGACATGTCTATTCTAATACAGATTTGAACATGAGATTCATGCAAGCACTTGGTAGCAAATGGCTGATCAAAACTACCAACATTGAAGACAACAAGGACTTGGAAGCTCTTGATCTTCGACACTTGTATGCCATGCTGAAGGTTTTGAATTTAAGCTTGAAGAGGTTCATGAAACCGAAAGCAGATTTAAGACCCTCTCTCTAGCTGCTTTCAATAATACCTCATCTCCTGTCTACAATCCAGACCATCATCAAACCGCTCCTCACCTTCACTTGCAAACCGCTCCTCCTGACCAAAATGTTCCTAGATATAATCCTCAAACCGCACCTTCTGAGTATTACCAACAGTCTCACCAATCCTATCCTCAATCACATCAATCATATCCTCAATCTTATCAATCTTATCAGCAGTCTCATCAATCTTACACTCCTCCTCAAAGTTCTTATGCTCAGAGTGTAGGATCACAATCCTCAAGTTCTACTCAAGTTGATTTTGATGAAATGGATGATGAAGAATTTTCTTTGTATGTGAAGAGATACACCAAGTTCAGGAAAAATAATAGATCTCAATTTCCATCCAAAGGCCCAGCAAAGTTTGTCCCTCCAACCAGATTCAACAAAACTGCAGATCCCAAGACAAGGGAAGACTTGGTTTGTTATAAATGCAGACAACCAGGTCACTTTGCGTCAAGTTGTCCCAAACCGCGCTATGAAGCCGCGCCAGCAAAGAAACCATTCAACAAGAAGTTCGTGAAAAGAAGAGGAATGGTAGCTGACCAAGGAGATCAACCGCTGACATGGATGGGTTCAGACTCAGATGAAAGTGATGATGAAGAAACTGCCAATCTCTGTCTCATGGGATTTGAAGAAAGAATTGAAATTGACGAAAGCCTTCCACTGCCAAAACAACAAATGAAGTCAGTTTCACCTAAGACTCCTGAGGCTAGATCAAGCAGAGCTCCTACAACACCAAACTACACTCCCGAGGTTCAAACAGACCAAAGTCATGATGAACAGGTACTAGAACGTGCAAATATTATATATCAACAACACACTGTACTTAAAAAGGCATATAAACTAATGGCTGCGGAACTTGAAGAATCCCAACGTGTATGTAAATCCCACAAGGAGGAAATTGAAAACCTCAAGCTCCAAATTGCTGGGATATCTACTATTGTGGATGAAAACCGCTATCTGAAGGACAGAACCGAGGTACTTCTCACCCAAATCCATGATCTTACCGTACAAAGGGATGACCTCCAAAAAGTGACCGATGTATGGACTAAGTCTGGTGTCACCGTGGAACAAATCCTAAATTCACAAATTCCTACTTCGGATAAAAGTGGATTGGGGTTTAAAACCGATGATGGGTGTAAGTGTCCTTGTCTCTGTGTCGAAGGTGGTGTGAAACCTATTGAACAAACCAAAGAAATTCCTAAGGTTAATCATGCTGGTAAAAAGGGCTCAAAACAAGAAATTAAAAGGCAAAATTATTTCTTTGAGTACCCTAAAAACCAGACTGGGAGAGATTCAAAGTGGAAAGAGAAATCCATAGCGGCTGAGGCAACCAAGGAAGTATTGAGTGATGAAACCGCTCCTAGTCGGTTTAAGGAAATTCCTATCATTTTCCCTAAAGCCGCACCTAAGAGGAAGGTTGAGCTCAAGAAGGTAATCTTTGTTAAAGCCAAAACCGCTGACCCAGTAAAACATGAGAAACCGAAGGTCAGTAAAGGGTTTGTAAAACCGCAACCAAAACCTGGATTTATTCATTGTGCTATTTGTGCTGATTTTGGTCATAGTGCTGGTCATTGTCTTTTAAGATTCACACCCAATGCCAAGGGACGTAAAAATCCTAAGGTCAAACAAGTGTGGGTCCCAAAAAGCTGCTAACCCTAGGACCCAAGGAATAAGGGGGACCAAAACCTTTCATGTTTATTTTTCAGATTTCATGTTTTATGGCTGGAACCGCTAAGAAGAAGAAGGATCTCTGGTATTTGGATAGTGGATGCTCACGACACATGACTGGAGATTCCGAACTACTCTGCAGTTTCATCCAAATGAAAGGTCCCCCAGTAGTGTTTGGTAACAACAAGAAAGGAGAAACAGTAGGATATGGAGCAATCAAACGAGGAAAGGTGACAATTGTAAATGTGTCACTAGTAGAAGGACTCAAGCACAACCTTCTCTCCATATCTCAGTTTTGTGACAAAGGAATGAACTGCAACTTTACTTCAACTAACTGTTATATCAAAGATGCTTCCTCTGAAGTCACTCTACTGACTGGCAACAGAACAGGTGATGTTTATATGATAGATTTAAGCAATATTGTTTCTATTGCTGACCTCTGTTTTGTAGCCAAAAATATAAGTGAAAGCAGCTGGTTATGGCATAAGCGGCTCAGCCACTTGAACTTCAAGTATCTAGCAAAACTGCACAGGGATGGTCTAGTAAAAGGACTACCCAAAGTGGCTGACCATCATGATGAAAAGTGCAAAGCATGCCAGCTTGGAAAGCAGCCCAAACAGTCATTTCCTAGTAAAACCGCACCTTCAACGAACCGCTGTTTGCAATTGCTACACATGGATTTATTTGGACCTGTCCCAACCGCCAGTATTGGAGGAAACCGCTATACACTTGTGGTGGTTGATGATTATTCAAGATATACATGGGTGGAAATGATGGCCTCTAAAGATGATACTTATGGCATCGTAACCGCTCTTTTTAGACAGCTCCAAACTCAGAAATTGGATGACATTGTTGCCGTGCGTTCAGATAATGGAACCGAATTTACAAACTATGGTGTTGCCCAATATTGTGTTGATCATGGAATTGATCATAACTTCTCTGCCGCTGGGGTTCCACAACAGAATGGAGTTGTAGAAAGAAAGAACAGGACTTTGATTGAAGCCGGGAAGACAATGATTGCAGAAGCAAAGCTTCCCAAATACTTCTGGGCCGAAGCCATCAATACCGCATGCTTCACCCAGAACCGCTCCCTAATCATCAAAGTTCACAACAAGACTCCTTATGAATTGTGGCGAGGCAGATCACCCAACATTGCCTTCTTCATAATATTTGGATGCAAGTGCTACATCTTGTACAATGGCAAAGAGCATCGAGGTAAATTTGATGCTAAGGCCGATGAAGGTATTTTTGTCGGTTATTCAAAACACTCCAAAGCTTTTCGCTGTTTCAATAAGACATCTTTAAAAATTGTAGAGTCAGTCCATGTTACATTTGATGAACATAATCTTCTTGAGCCACATATGGCTCCAAATGTTGCTGATGATTTTAGTGGTTTTGAGACAGGTACATCATACCATAATCATGCAACCGCAAATGACCAACCTACTCAAACCGCTCCATCAGGTTCTCCAGCCGCTCCAAATCAAACCGAAGGTGTTGCTGTAGAACCGCATTCTTCTGATCCCATTCAAACCGTTGACCCAGTTCCAAACATCACCTTCAATGAAGATTTCAATGAATATCAAGAAGAGCCTCCTCTGGAAAATCTTCAAGAAATAGTGGTTCATGAAGACCTCCCTCCAGAAATCAATGAACATAGAGACCATCCAACAACTAATGTTATAGGTCCTATCAGTTCTGGTGTTCAGACAAGAGGAAGCTTAACTCATAGGGATAACCACAGTTTGTTCTCAACCGCACTGTTATCTCAAATGGAACCGAAGAAGGTAGATGAAGCTCTAAGTGATCCAAGTTGGGTAGCTGCAATGCAAGAAGAGCTCAATCAGTTTGAAAGATGCAGAGTTTGGACTCTAGTTCCAAGGCCCAGAGATCACACTGTAATTGGAACAAAATGGGTATACAGAAATAAGATGGATGAAAATGGTACTATTACAAGAAACAAAGCAAGGTTGGTTGCTCAGGGTTATAGGCAAGAAGAAGGGATTGATTATGATGAAACCTTTGCCCCTGTAGCCAGACTTGAAGCCATTAGATTGTTCCTGGCTTATGCCTCCTTCAAAAAATTCAAGTTATATCAAATGGATGTGAAGAGTGAATTTCTGAATGGTGAACTACAAGAAGAGGTTTACGTAGCTCAACCGCCAGGATTTGAAGACAACAAATATCCCAATCATGTCTTCAAGCTCAAGAAGGCCTTGTATGGACTCAAACAAGCTCCAAGAGCATGGTATGACACTCTATCTAAATTTCTTATTGAACAAGGCTTCTCTAGAGGTAAAATTGATACAACCCTATTTATTGCTAAACACAAAGGTCATTCATTATTAGTTCAAATATATGTTGATGATATTATTTTCGGTTCTACTAATGAGACTATGTGTGTTAAGTTTGAGAAGCTTATGAAAGGTAAATTTGAGATGAGTATGATGGGAGAATTGACATTCTTTCTTGGACTCCAAATCAAGCAATGTCATGATGGAATTTTTATCAACCAAGCCAAATATACAAAAGATTTGATCAAGAAATTTGGGCTTGAAACCGCTAAGCCAGTTGATACCCCAATGCAAAAGGCCTGCAGTTTGGATCAAGATGAACGAGGTAAGAAAAGTTGATCAGACTCTCTACCGAGGTATGATTGGTTATTTACTTTACTTAACTGCTAGTAGGCCAGATATCATGTTCAGTGTTTGTGTTTGTGCTAGATTTCAAGCTGACCCTAGAGAATCTCATCTTATTGCTGTTAAAAGAATTATTAGATACTTATGTGGATCTGTTAACCTTGGACTTTGGTACTCCAAAGAATCTTCATTTGATCTATTAGGTTATTCAGATGCTGACTTTGCAGCATGTAAGATAAGCTGAAAGAGCACAAGTGGTACTTGTCAGTTCCTTGGAACCCGGCTTGTATCATGGTCCAGCAAGAAACAAGCATCGGTTTCAGTCTCAACCGCTGAAGCTGAATATATTGCGGCTGGAAGCTGTTGCTCTCAAATTCTCTGGATGAAACAGCAGTTGGAAGACTATGAAGTATTTGAGAAGAACTGCCCTATCTACTGTGATAGTACTGCAGCAATATCAATCTCCAACAATCCAGTACAACACTCAAAAACCAAGCACATTGACATAAGATATCATTTCCTTAAAGATCATGTTGAAAAGAAGAACATTTTTCTAGCAAAGGTGGGAACCGACGATCAAATTGCAGATATTCTCACCAAACCGCTTGAAAATTCTAGGTTCTTTCATTTACGAGGAGAAATGGGTATGCTGGAACTTACTTAATATAACTCATGCCTATCCATTCTTGTTCTAATAATTTTTGTTAAGTATTTTGGCACTATTAAGAAAATGCAAATAGCTTGCGGTTCAATCGACAAAACCGCAACAAGATGGTTCGGTTAAAAATTCCACTCAAACCGAAGAGTCAAGTAGAATAATTTCAGTTTTGTCCAAACCGAACTGTCAAAGCAGGGTTTCGGTTTTTATACTGAAACCGAAGATAGATCTGAAAGATATCGGTTTCACCAAAACCGATAATGAGGAAAAGGTAAGTCGGTTTACGCAAAACCGCTCAGGTATGAAATTGCATTTTAGTCCCTACTTTATGTCACTTCATTCTTTAAGGACCTTCTTGCAATTATTTCTGCCGCATTGAATGCGAATTGACAGGTATACTGACGGTTGAGTTTCCTTCAGCCGTCATGCCCGCTCCACTACCCGAGGTGGTTAATTGAGTATAAAAGACAAATCATTTTTCAATTTATCTTTTTACCTTCTTACTCTTTTTAGCAAAAACATTCTTTCTCTCTACTGTTCGTACTCTTCTCTCTCTCTGTTCTCACTAAAAATTTTCTTACTTAAACAAAATTTTTAATGGCACCAAAGAAATCAATTGATCTTGCTTCTTCTTCTACATCGTCCAAACCTTCGAAGCCTGATATGGTATGAAATTCTGAACCCTAACTCAGTATACTTCATTTATCCGCCATTGTTGAAGCTTAAAAGCTTGTTCATCTTCCTTTGATCATTTTATGCTTTTTCTTCAATTTCTTGGTTGGTTTGTGCTCGCATTTACTTATATACACTGTTTGTTTACTTTATTTTAAGATTTATGTTCAATTTTGAGCAAAATCAATTTTGGGGTTATTTGGTGTTCTTGCGAAATTTTGCAGATTCTGGGTTCATGTGTTGTTATTTGTTTTAGTTTATTTAGAACTTTGTTGTAATCTGCCCTTTGTGATCATTTTGATATAATTTTTTCACGTTTTGGTTAAGATTTTGTTTTTCATATTCATACTCTGTTCTTCGTGTTCTTCATGCATTCAAACTCTTTTTCAAAATTTTCCCTCTTTGATCCGTTTTGCCTTCACTGTTCCTTCATTCTTTGTTTTTACATTTTTACCCTTACTCTCCTTGAACCGCATGTTTTCATTGTTAGGATTCCTTGTTATAGTTTGTAGTACTTAATCAAACCGCGGTTTGCTTAAGGATTCAAACTATCATTCTTTAAATTATTTCTAACTAAGAATATCTTTTAGGATCCCTCAAACTTTGTTCCCGGCTCTAGGATTCTTGAGGGTGAACTTAAACAAGATGCAGTTGGAAGGAAGCTCCTCAAACTGCTGAATGATGCAAAATTGCTACCTCTGTTTCTTATGGATGAACCACAGTTTGTTACTATTATCTGCGCCGAATTCTTTGAGAATGGGATCTCCACGAGGGCTGAATTACTAGATGTAAGAGGAGAACCGATAAGGGATCTGGAATCCGGTGAAATAAAATTTGAAGATGCTATCAAGTCCACCGTCTGTGGCAAAGAAGTGATCCTAACCGCTTCCAAGATTGCAGTTCTAGCTGGTCTTGAGAACTCTGGAGTTATGGGGATAAAACCGGAACTTCTAAGCAATACTACAATGGAGCTGATTGGAGTTAACTCTTTCTCCACCAAGAATTCCTCCAAAAAGGACTTTGGAGAGGTGATGGCTCATCTTTGTGAACTGGTAGATTCTGGAGTCATGTGCAAGAATGGAAACCACAACAACTTTACAAGTGAACAGTATGCTTACTGTGTGGCCATTCTTAAAGGGAAGAAACTGCACTGGCCCAAGGTTGTGATGAAGGAGATTATAAATGCTCTAAACCGCCTCCATGCTGCTAAAGCCGCTGGAAAATCCAAGGTCAGAACTCATTGCAGGTTGCTGACAAAGTTCTTGCATCAAGATACTGCCATTTTCAAGTTCTCAGCTGAAAACAAGGACTATTGGTTGGATCCAAGTGAAAAATCTATCTTTGGATTGTCAAGACTTGATACCTTCAGAACAACTTTTGGATGGCGGTATGCTCAAACTGTTTGGAATGAGGATCCTCTTCCTGAAGCCGAGCGTGGCCCATTTCCTGAGGCTCAGCTCAACAAATCTGGGAAACCATATGCTGGTGCCATTGCTGATCAGGCCCATGCTACGATGCTAAGAAATGAAGGTCAAACTGCCACTCTAAACCGACTGGGGTTAAGTCATTTAGCTCAAACCGCGGTACAGGCTGAGGGGGAGCCTGCGGTTGAGGGGGAGCCTGCAGTTCGATCTATACCTGCGGCTCGTCCCAAGGAAACCGCTGCTCCAAGGAAAAGAAAGGGAACTGCTCAAATCCCTTCAGTTATTACAAAAGCAAACCTATCCAAACCGCCCTCCAAACCCTTATCCAAACCATCATCTAAACCTTCATCTTCTTCAACCTCTTTTCCCTCCATCACTCTATCTCCTACTCTTTCAAAACCGCCTTCTAAACCCTCTATTCCCAAACCTCAAGTTAAACCCCTCTCTCCATTACATCAAAATGTGGAGAAATCCTTTAATTTTGCTATGGATGCCGCCTCTCTTAAAGCCGCCAAGGCTAAATCCATTCCAGAACTTATCCCTTCACCTCATCTTTTCCTTCCTATCTCTTCTCCTCCTAAACCTTCCACTTCTAAACCGCCCTCTGTTCAATTCTCTGAAGAACAGTTGGCTGAAATTTTCAAAGCCTTTCCAAACCTCAAACATTCCTCTCAAACCGATCCTGAGCAGACCGAAGTGTCTGAGGATGCGGTTCTAGTTGAACAAACCGATGTATCTACCATTATGGTTCAGCCTGAGCAAACCGATGAGTTTGAGGCTTCAGCATTGCCTGAGCAGACTTATATGTCTGAGGCACTTGGTGAACCTGAGCAAGATGTTGAAGTTCTTGAGGTTCAACGGCCAAAGAAGAAGAGAAAGTTGGTGAAGAAAAGTGATTATGTGGAGCATTGGCAGTCAAGGCCACCAGGAGCTATAGACTTCAGTGAGGCTGACTACAAAAGGGATCACTCACCACTTGAAGGAGCTTTTGCAAGAGAGCTAAGAGAAAGAGCTGAGATGAGGAAGGCAGGTATTGACCCAATGATGGTTGAGATCTCTTCTCCTTCACTTAAAAGGAAGTTGGACTTTGATTCACCAGAACATACTCCATCTTCATCTCCTGATTTACCTTATGCTCCAACTCCGGTTTTGCCATCTACTTCTTTGTCGGTTCAACCACTGCCTCTTCCTTCAGTTCAACCGCTGGCTATTACTAAAGCTCAACCTCTCTCTCAGCCTCCAGTTCAGCTATCTCCACAGACATCGGTTTCATTCATTAAACCGAAGACAAAGAAACGAAAGAATGCTGCTGACTTAGCAAAATATTTGAAGCGGTTCAAGACTGAAACCTCTAGGGAAAGAAGGGCTGGAGCCCATGCTCGTGCCGCCGCCAAAGTCGAAGCTAGATTCTTGAAGGCTGGCCGCCCTAACCCTTTTGCTATCTTTCCCAAGGATGAGATGGAAGCCGCAGTTGAAAACTTAATTCTTTCAGTTGCAGACAAAGTGATGAGTGAGATTGCCGATCAGGTACTCATGGATCCCACTGTTGCTAGTCAATTCTTTCTAAAATTAACTGCTAGAGCCTATCCTCCTATGTTGAATTGGAGATTTGTGCCTTCCCCTTCCATTCTTCTAAATGATGATTATTTGAGATTTCCTCTTCTTCCTCCTTCACCTCCTCAAACTGCTATTATCCCTGTTCGTTCTTTTCTTCACTTTGATCCCATTGAGATTTAAACCGCCCTTAGGATCTCTATGGGTGAAACTTTAGAGGAAGCACACATTCTGTTGAAAGGTAAAGCCAAAATGCCTTCTTCATCCCATCCTTCTGATGATGCCATCCAAATTTCTGATGATGACAATTCCAGTGATGAGCACATCCCTAACTATACTCCTTCTGATGAACCGCCCTCTTCAATTCCTTCCTATCCTATTCTACCTCTTCATCCTACAACCGCAGATTTAATAGATGCAGTTCGAAATATTCAAGTTCATCAGCAAACCGCCACTTCTCGGTTTGACACTCATCTCCTCACTATTCAATCTGATCTTGATGCCATTAAGGGGGAGAGAGTGAATGAGAGATTTGATGATAGGTCAAGCCAACAACAGCTAGATGAGAGACTGAACTTAATCTTGGAAAATCAACTGGCTCTTCAAGATCTTGTCAGAACCAATAATGATCTTTGCAACTTAAAGTTTCAAGCCGTTGATGCTTCACTTCAATCTGTTGTTGAGAAACTTGACATTTTGGCCCAGCATGCACTTGATTCTTCAGAACTTATCCTGCATAGAACCGGGAAACTTGTCAAACAAGCGCTGCAATTGAATTGAAGATTGATGAACCGACTGAAGTTCGGCTTCGTGCAGTTGACTTTGTTTTTGAAGCCACCCGTGGATCCGGTTCTAGAAATGTTGATCAAACCGCCCCCGCTGTTAATGTTCAAGTTGCAGAAGAACAAGCCGCTCAAGATGCTCAAACCGTTCAGAACCAAACCGCAGATGATGCTGCTGCTGCAAGGGGTTCTGTTGCAGATGAAGTAGAATAGATTTCTTTTATTAGTCTTTCTTTTTGATGTCTCTTGTAATTCATACATTGTAAGTTACTATCCTTTATGATTGAATTATAATGAGAATGACTGCATAGCATTCTGTTTCCAAAACTTTGTTTATTCAAACTGCTTGTTTGTGAAACAATGCTTGTATTTCTTCAAACCTCATGCACTTCATTCATCATGAAAATACTTTTTAGTGCATTATGGTTTAAACATTCAGTTTAAACATGCATTTCTGATCCTCAAAATCATATCATCTTTTATGCATCTGAATGTATTTCTTTTCTATCTTTTCTTCATTCTCTTTTGTTTTTGATAGATTTGAAATCTATGATCTAGCATAGTGTGTGCATTGACTTGGGACATGCAATTTCATGAAATTCATTTCTGACATGTTCTTACCAAGTACAATGTTTTGCTATTATCATAGTGTGGTAATGGTATCAATCAAATATGGGGAGATTGTTAGAATTCATTGTTAGTTCACCCACCTTAATTTGATTGATCCATGCCACGTGTCTTTTTATGGACTTTAGGACCGCATGTAATGAAGTTCTACTTCAATTTTTAGATAAGTCCATTTCTAGTGTTTTTAGTTGTCTAGGCTGAGTATAGTTCGGTTGTATCATTAGCGGTTTAGTGCTTCAAACCGTCATCTTGAGACCGCCAGCATGGAGCCCTTCAGTTTTCATCAAACTGCAGTTTGCATGTTTGATGAAACTGCCCATCAAGATCATTCTTCAAACCGCCCCTATGCTTGGTGAAACCGCAGATCAGTTATTGAAGAATTAAAGAGGAGTCATTTATTCCTTAGACAAACATTCCCTTTTTGACCGTAAAAGGATGTTGTTATGTCATGTCAAAATAACTCTAAGTTAACTTGGAGTTTCTGCAAGGAATGTCGGTTTTTCTATCAGTTTGAATTGTTTACCGTTAGTCCTTTCTGCAACAAAGGACAAATGTCAGGTAGTGGTGCTACAACTACCTAGGACTACAAGACAAAACCAAGGACGAAAATGACAGCTCAACCAATGGGATTTCGACAGCACTGTACCCTTCATATTTGATTCAAATCTTTACCAACGGTCACAAGGGTGCTCTGCCTATAAATAGCCTCCTTTATTCAAAATGAAGGTTGCTGAGCTTCAAGAGATTCATTCCCTAGTATTCAAGTTTGCTTTGAAGATTTAAACCCAGATATTCATATCTTCAAACCATCTCCATTGCAAACCCAGTTCTTCATCAAAGCTTCAAGCCTAACAACCATTCATACTTAGCCTTTACACCTAAAGAATTCCATTTGCTCAACCATCATTTAGATACTTAGAGCATTTGATTTCTTTTCACACACACACCCGATTTATATGATCACATAGATTATATACTTCGAAAACACCGGTTGTTATTATAGCTTAGGTTAGACTTATTGTTTAGAGTTTAGATTCATCTTGTAAAACCTCCTCTAAATTTATACAAGTCTTATAGCTATTAGAAAATCCTAGACTAACCATCTAGGTAGAGGACGTAGTTCATTTAAGAACGAACCTCTTCAATTTGTGTGTTTGATCTTTATTTTCTGTCTTGATATTTATCTTTCTTGTTTGTGGTCTTGAACTTGCTTCCATACATGAAATGACTTGAAAGATGAATTGTGTTTTCCTTTAAACTTTAAGTTTAACTATTCTGTTGCATCATAGTGTTTTCTCAACCCGAGTCAAACTTCCCAACTCTTTAACTAACCTATTTGGCCAAACCGCAAAACTCCGCTGTGCATTTTATCAGTTCGGTTCTTGTGCTTTGAACCGCAGTTGGCAAAACTGATAAGTACTCGGTTGATTTTAAGGGTATTTTCGAAAAAGTTTCGGACCGCTATTCACCCCCCCTCTAGCGGTTCTATACCCTTGTTGCCCTCTGGGACCAACAGAAGGACCTATAAGCTCCCCCCACTCCGTCCTTATGAAAAGTCCTGGAAGGGGTATTTTGTTTGCAAAGTTGAAGATGTCGCGTATGTTATGCCTTTTGAGCCAGTTATTGGCATTAATGAAAAGCCTTATGCTGGATGGGAAGTATTTGAGAATACCAAGATGGTCGATGAAAACTTTGATGTGGGCAGTTCCTATAAGCAACTGGACCCGATTATTCTGTGGAATATTGATGAAGAAGATGATGTCTTCGGGTTGTTTGAAGGAATTGGTCTTGAAGACGGATATGTGGTTATGATCGAAAATGGTAATAGTGAAGCTTATGACCCGGTGAAGCACCTCAAGCCGGCAGTGGCACCACTTAATAACTGGTCCAGAACCACTGGCCCGCTCGCTACTACTGACACTCTGGTGGAGCAGTTTGGTTATGTTCACCCTGATAGCCCCGCTTTTGAACCCTTTGTGCTATCTAATGTTGTTTCCGGGACTCCCGAAGAGGACCTCACTGTCGAGGACCTCGACGCGGTCGCCGAGCTTGTACTCCCCTCTTTTGTGAATGAAGTTTCCTCTATTTCCGCTTACTCCTCGGTTGCCAATATTTTAAAAAATGATTTAACAAATGAGAAAATTTAACAACAACTAAAGTTAATCATGAATCTTTAAAAAACATAAGTCAAGATGAAAAAGACTATTTAGTCGAGTTAAATAGGTTAGCAAAACAGCGTGGGGAACGAAAATTAGAAGCCTGTGGGGAAAATCTGTCTACCATCAATCTGGGGCTGAATGAAGAAGTCAAAGAAATGAAGATCGGGAGCTTCATGCAAGGGGCTGACAGGGAACAGATGATCAGTTTACTCAAAGAATTTGTTGACGTGTTTGCCTAGTCGTATGAATACATGCCAGGGTTAGATCCGACGATCGTGGAACACCGAATTCCTACCTTTCCTGACGCCAAACCGGTCAAGCAGAAACTACGCAGAATCAAGCCGCAGTGGGACTTCAGGTTAAAGAGGAGATCGAGAGGCTGCTACAAGTAGGCTTCATCCGAGTTGTGGAGTATCCCCAATGGTTGTCCAATATGGTCACAGTTGAAAAGGCGAACGGCAAAGTCCGGATATGTGTTGATTTCAGAGACCTCAACCCCGAAGGATGATTTCCCGTTACCAAATATTGACATTTTGGTGGACTCGGTTGCAATGCACAAAGTGAAGTCGTTCGTTGATGGAATGGCGGGTTATAACCAAATTAAGATGGCAGTAGAAGATCAAGAGAAAACTTCCTTCATCACCCCGTGGGGGACGTTCTGCTATACTGTGAGCCTTTCGGTCTTAAAAATGCGGAACCACTTATCAAAGAGGTGCTACGACCTTTTTCATGACATGATCCACAAAGAGCTTGAAATCTACGTGGATGACATGATGGCACTCAGTTGAAGAAGGCGCTCAGCATCTGATTGACCTCAGAAAGTTCTTCGAAAGGTTGCGGAAGTACCACATGAAATTGAATCCTGCTAAATGCACATTCGGTACTGTCCGAGGCAAAGTCTTAGGTTTTCTGGTAACTGAAAAAGGGATTGAAGTCGATCCCGACAAAATAAAGGCCATCACAGAAATGCCTCAACCTCGAACTCAAAAAGAGGTGAAAGGTTTCTTGGGAAGGATTCAATACATTAGCAGATTCATACGGCAGTTAACCTGATGTGTGAACCGCTCTTTAAGCTCCTAAAAAAGGACACCGATCGATCATGGGATGAAGAATGCCAGATTGCTTTTGAAAAGGTCAAAGAATACTTGACAAGCCCACCGTCTTGGCGCCACCTCATTCGTACAAACCCTTACGACTGTACCTAACTGTTACTGATACTGCAGTAGGAGCAATGCTTGCACAAGAAAGAGGACTCCTGGGTGGAAAGTGCCATCTATTTTGTTAGCAGAAAGCTACAAGGGAGTGAATTGAACTACTCAGCGTTGGAAAAGGCATGTACCGGTTTGGTTTGGGTCTCGCAGCGATTAAAAATTTATTTGCAATCCTTACCTGTCCAGATTATATCCCGAATGGATCCAGTGAAGTACATCCTCGAAAGGCCACCATGTCCAATCGAGTGGCCAAGTGGGCTTTTCTCTTAAGCGAGTTTGATATGACTTACGCAACGCCTAAGTCCATTAAAGGAAGGGTGATAGCAGACCAGCTTGCAGATTTGGCTCTTGATCTTGAGCCCGACCAGAAGCTCAGTTTCCCGATGAAGGGATCTACACTGTTGATTGTTCGGAGAATAAGTGGCAACTCTTCTTTGATGGGGCTTCCAACAAGAGAGGTTTCGGAATTGGAATCTTGCTCATTGATCCAAGTGATGCGCACACGCCCATTGCTATCCGGTTAGACTTTGACTGTTCGAATAACACAGCAGAGTATGAGGCTTGCATCGCCGGCCTGGGAGAAGCATTAAATCGAGGGGTCAAATAAATTGAAGTGTTCAGGGACTCCACCTTGATCATCAATCAGGTCGAGGAAAATGGAAAATCCTAGATCCAAGACTACAGCAGTATCATATTCGACTGGTAGCGCTCACAGAACGCTTCTCAGATATCTCATTCCATTATCTCCCAAGGGACCGAAACAGATTCGCAGATGCATTGGCTACCCTAGCCTCCATCATGGAATTCCCTGCAGATGTTATGGTAAAGCCGTTTGTGGTTAGTAAGAGATCAATCCCAGCCTACTGCCTGGATATTGAGCTAGAAAGCGAAGAGAATGAAGAGCCGTGGTATACAGACGTATGGAATGTGCTCAGGAATGGGACCTACCCTCCAGAAAGGGACAAAAGGGCAATGATTGCAATGCGCAGATGGGCCTCCCAATTTGTGATTTACGGAGATCAGTTGTACAAAAGGTATCATCACGGACCAAATTTGCTCTGTGTATATAAGACTGAGGCGAATAGAATCATGGATGAAATCCATGAGGGGCTGTGTGGACCCCACATGAATGGGCACATGCTCGCTAAGAAGATAGTGAGGCAAGGGTACTACTGGACCACGATGGAAAAGGATTGTATGATGAAAGTGCGAACCTGTGATCAGTGTCAGCGGTACGCTAGTCTACAACATCTGTCGCCACACGTTCTTTATCAATCAACTGCTCCTTGGCCTTTCTCCACATGGGGGATAGATGTTATTGGTCAGGTCAAACCGAAAGGTTCGGGTGGGCAAGAATACGTGCTCGTAGCTATCGATTACTTCACCAAGTGGGTTGAGGCCGCTGCTTACAAAGTTTGAATGCCAAGAAGGTAGCCGAGTTCATTCGTACCAACATTTTCTACAGATATGGGGTCCCTTATGAGATAATCTCAGATAATGGAGCTCACTTTGAAGGGGAAGTCAACCGATTGCTTGACGAATTCCGGGTGGTCAGACACAAGTCATCCCCCTATCGACCCCAAGCCAATGGAGTGGTAGAAGCGGCGAACAAAACCCTGGAGAACATCATTAGAAAGATGGCTATCACTGGAAAGATTGGTCCGAGAAGCTGCCTTTAGCCTTGTGGGGATACCGCACATCTGTTCGGACACCGACTGGGGCTACTCCTTATTCACTTGCATATGGCATGGAAGCAGTTCTCCAGATTGAGCTTGAAATCCCCTCTATGAGAGTGCTACTTGAGAATCAAGTGTCTGAAGTTGATTGGTTACAAAGTCGCCATGAAGAGTTAGCATTGCTCGATGAAAAGCGGTTGTTGGCCCTTGAGCACAATCGTGCGTACCAGCGCAGAATTGCCAGAGCATTTAACAAGAAAGTGAAAGACCGCAATATCAAAATGGGAGATCTTGTGCTGCGAGAAAAGCCACCAAGCTATGTCGACCCCCGAGGGAATGGAAGTCTCCGTGGTTGGGCCCCTACATTGTCAAGAAGATACAGTCTGGTGGAGCTGTGTTCCTGCAAACTGAATTTGGAGAAGACCTTGTTCAGCCCTGCACCTCAGCAAATTGAAGAAGTATTATGCGTAGAAGACGCAGAGATTTGTGTTTCCTATCGAGTCTGTAAAAAAAAAAAAAAAAAAAAAAACGCAAAAGGCAGCCCCACTAGAGGTGAAAACCCAAAGGGCAGTTCTAGGTAAAAAACAGGAGGCGCGCAAAATTTCATGTAGCTGTGTCGAACTACGTTGACCTGAGCCTCTAAAGAGGAACGTAGGCAACCTTCGGGTCCGGTCATTAAAAGTAAAGAAAGCTTTTTATTCCCCACGTTGAACTTGCAAACATTACATTCAAAAGGAAAAACAAACACAACAAACTTTGAAATAAAAACACATCATCTTGGCGTGGCAACCAAGGATTAAAGCGAAAATAACTGAAACTTTATTCAGGGACTGAGACGATCGAACACGTTCGGATAAGACCCGTCGAGCTTTCTCCCCTTTGATTCTCAGAGTTCATTGCATCAGGCTGGGTGTTCCTTGAAGTTGAGCCCCGATCATTTCTGCGGCGTCCGGATCGATGACCGCTGCGTGGTTGACTCCCGCCAATCTGATTCTGGAAAACTGTCGGCCCTGTTATCTGGGAATAGTAATGCCCAGACAGAATTTCTGGACCTACGAGCTCCAGTACCAAAGCTGCAATGGTAGCGGTTTCTTCAGCAATTTGAGGGCCCAACCACTCAAGATATTCCAAAGTGGGTTCATAAAATGTGTCCCCTTCACCCCGGCGCCTGCCTCGACCGATGTGTGCACCATTCTGATACCAAACCTCTTTGATCAAGTTGCATATGTTGGTACTCACCGGCAAATTATCTGTGATGGGAAGGTCAAGAAAGGGGATCCCTTGGACTTGTCCGAACTGGCGAGCCACCCGTTGGCCCAAGTAGAAGTGGTGGAGCGAAGCCCAGCCAGCCAGATGAAGGAATGACCCGCACTCGTAATGAGATACCTACTCAAACCCCAATGCGGAGGCACCCACGTGATGTCTGCCGATGTGATCCGCCAAAAGTGTCCAACCCACTCCTTGACGGTTGTGCAATTTTGCCTGTATAAACCTCGCCTTGAAGCATAGAAGGAGTATAGTCTGGATTCGACACCGGCCGAATGATCTTGAGATGCTCCTGAAGCCAGATCTGCAGTAGAATGGGGCTGCCCGACGTGAAAGCATCACCTCTGGGATAGTAGCCGTCCAGCCCATGCAAAGTCTCAGCCAAGAGGACATCATCATCGCCGAGTTGCCGGTACCACGCTTGCAAGAACCAACGATGTCCACCATCCTTGAGTCGATGAATCCATCGTAAGAAACGAAAAACATCTCTGCAAATAGGCACATAACCAAGGCAAAGTCCCTACGGTCGGAGTACACCGGGTTATGAGGGTCAGCCTCGCCAAAGAGTTCGGGGAAGCAAGTAATGTCAAGGTGGGTCCCATGAAGGAGAACCCTTGAGAAGTCAATATCAAAGCCGAAGGTTTCAATGAGCCAACCGAGCAGGTGTCCTGCGGGAAGTGGGCACCGTGGCCTCGCCGTAAATGGTATTGCCTGTAATGGCGCAGAATTCCTCAAAGGTGGGACACAGTTCGTCTTGATTGAAATTGAACAAGTGGGTCCGGTTGACCAGAAAACAGAAGCACCGCGGATCATCTCCTACTGAATGGGAAGCTTCCTCAGAGTAAAGAGCAAATTGAAATGATAGTTTTCTTGTAGCACCGCTCGTACATTATTGGGTATGAATTCACCCAGCAGTCGAGTCCTACCCGGTATTCTTCGATGTTAACCAGGGTTTGGCCAAGATTAGCCATTTTAGAAGGGAAATGAGCTAAAGGATGCAAAGCAGGAAGAAGGAGAAGTTGGTTGGTGTGAGAAATAAGAAGAGCTCCCCCTCCCCTTTTATAACCTCCCAAAAACTCGGCCTAAATCATCAGTATTCCAAAAGGGGTTGTCTCCCCGTCCCCCCTAGCCAAAAGCAAGGTTCGAAAAGTCAAAAACCCAGCAGAAGGTGTCAGTCGTCCGTACGGCGGCTCTTAGAAAAAGCTGACATTTTCCTTGTCCTCATCCCTAGGCATTGAACCTTGTCCCCTTTATCATGAATATAACCGCAGCCGCCCTCTGAAATCCGGGTTTGATTCAGTGTTGGTCATTAATCGCGAGTCGGTGTCATTAAAAAAAAAAAAAAAAAAAAGAGTATCCGGAATTTCAGAATAAAAGAAAGATTGTGTTCGGTCAGAATAATCCAATTTTTATCTGTGTAATCACATCTGCCACTGCATGCAAAGCTAACTTGCAGATCAACGGACGAAGCCGATCCTGTTATCCCTCCCAATAGCAAAAAAGAATCAGACGGGTTAAAACAGCACCAGTGGATCACACAAAGCGGTGGTCTCTCGCTTAAAAAAGTACAAAAATCTCATCACACAGCAAAAACAAAGGCAGAAGAATCTGGACGGCGCAGAATGCAGCGTATCCTTGATTTTAGTTTGTGTACATAAATGGCTTCAGTTGTTTATTGCCCTCAGTTTTCTCGAAAGATCGGGATTACTTCCCCCGAACTGCGCAACGTCGTAGGTCCCCCTTTTGAAAAGATATGTTGTTCCAGCTTGGTCTTCTCCGGCGCCCGAGATTACCTCCCGAACTGCGCAACGTCGTACGTTCTCCCTTCATGATTTCCATCCCTTTGCAAAGAGAGATCAAATCTCAATGCACCCTTTACTCGGATTGTACCTTGCATCAACCCTTGAGTCATGTTGGTCTTAAACCTTCTCTTAATTGTTCGAGTCGTTCTAATCAGAACTACGACTCGACTTGATTCCCACGGCGGGATACGTAGGCAGTTCACAATGCAACTCCCCAGCAATGCTATGTTGTTCCACCCTGTTCTTCTCGGCGCCCGAGATTACCTCCCTCGACTGCGCAACGTTGTACGTTCCCCAGTTGAAGTTGTGTTATTCCACCTTGGTCATCTCGGGGGCCCGAGTTGTACCTCCCCAGAACTACGCCGCGATTTGATTCCCGCAAGGGATACGTAGGAAGCTTACCTTGGTGAGCTCAGTCGCCCTTCTCATAACCATGTCTCAATGGCACCCCCATCCCCAGCAAAGAGATATCGCATCTCAATGCTACCCCCTACTTTAAATTTTAATAAACCTGAACTACGTTTGGTCTGATTCTCGAGAGAGATACGTAGGTAAACCGGGAAACCGGAACCGACATTGTCTGTGTTTGATTGATAGTTTGAGTTAGAACTACGGATGCTTGATTCTCGAAAGAGATACGTAGGAAGTCCTACCTTGGACCCAGCCGTTACACCCTAGACGAGATCGAGTGTCTCTTAGTGAATCGTAGAATCCCCTTTAACCAGGAGATTCGACGAGGGGCTCTGTAGATACCCTGATCTCGCACCCCTAAAAACCCACCTTGAATCGGTCTAACCCGAAAATTGACCTAAAACCCTCGATTTGGCTGTGCGGGACTGCCGTGAGCCTTATCGGTGCATCTAATGGATAAACGGACTTCAATTCATGATCAGAGCGAAAAACGAGCAAACAGGCAAAAATTTTCGTTTTTCGAGGTGCGGGACCGGAAACGGGGCCCACAACCCCCCGAACTGCTCGCTGTTATCCATTCTGTGCATTAAAAATATATTATTACCTTTCCTTGCTAATTGACATATTTCAGATATACCGGCGTGACCACAAAATTATTCCAAGCAACTTTCATGTTGGGCCCGCGGACAACCGGGACACCGGAGCGCGCACGACGGAGCGGAAAGCCGGAGCCGGAAAGATGGTTATCCAAATTGGAAAATATCTCAAAATATCTTATCAACTGGTCAAGAAGAGCAAAAAATATATTATTGTCGTTCCTTGCTCATAAAAATATTTCAGATATACCGGCCTGACCAGAAAAATATTCCGAGCAACTTTCATGTTGGACTCGCGACATCCGGGACACCAGAGGCGCGCACAACGGAGTAGTTACAGAGCGAAAAGCCGGAGCCGGAAAGATGGTTATCCAAATTGGAAAATATCTCAAAATATCTTATCAACTGGTCAAGAAGAGGAAAAAATATATTATTGTCGTTCCTTGCTCATAAAAATATTTCAGATATACCGGCCTGACCAGAAAAATATTCCGAGCAACTTTCATGTTGGACTCGCGGACAACCGGGACACGGGACGCGCACAACGGAGCAGTTGCGGAGCGGAAAGCCGGAACAGAGATAAGGAAGATGACTTTAAGCCTTAGTCAAGAAGGATAGATGATGAATCCACCAATTTACAACCTCCCCCCTCCAAGTTACAACCAATTTACCACCTCCCTCCTCCTATATACACCACTCTCATCCATTTCAAGAAAGAGACACAAAAACAAGAAAAAAAAAAAAACAAGAGAGACACAAAAAACAAAAGAAAAAAAAAAACCCTACCATCCTCCACTCTCATTCTCTCTCAAAAAGAACACCACCACCACACCATCACCGCACCACCACTCATACACCACCCCTACACCACCCATAAATCACCAAACAAACACAAAAAACACATCAAAGCCAAAACTTTGATCAAACACAAAGCAAAAAGAAAAGAAAAATCTTCCCTTGGTTGACAAAGGGAGCACCCATAATCTCAAAAGCTAGGTAAAACTCTATGTAAACCTTGGCTCTTTAGATATGTAAGCAATATTGGGAGTGGTTTGGAACCTAGTCAAATAATGACTAGGTTTCCTTCATCTTCCATGTTTTTTTTAGCTTTGTAAAGCTTTGTTTATGTATATAATGATGATCATGTGATGCTAATACTCAGTTTATTATGTTTATATATGTTCATAATAGTCATAATATTCATATGCTTTAATTTGTGTATGAAAATCTTCATGTTCTCTCAAAGGGCGTAAATCTGCCTTCTTTGGCTTTCCTTCATGATCATGCATGTAAAATCATTATTTGTTGAG
Source organism: Campanula takesimana (assembly GCA_026119855.1). Classification (NCBI taxonomy): domain Eukaryota; kingdom Viridiplantae; phylum Streptophyta; class Magnoliopsida; order Asterales; family Campanulaceae; genus Campanula; species Campanula takesimana. The sequence goes on from JAOWBW010000996.1 coordinate 256,626, forward strand.
AAATAGCTCTTGGATAATGTTGTTAACATGTTAAATATCAAAGTCCTTGAGTTTCATGCCTTGGTTTGAAGATATAGTAGTGTTTTAGGGTCTATAATCATGCTCATATAATCAGTTTTTTACTGTCTGTATAGAATCTTGATTTTTATGAGCTTGTAACCATCTTAGAATGGTTTTATGTTAGGTCAAAGAATAAAGTTGTTCATAACATGTTTAAATATATGATCCTAAAGTTTCATGTTCAGATTCCATGCCTAGATCATAGTTTCTTGCATAAATTTGGGTCTCATTGATTCTGAGTTGTTTATTCACTGTGGTACCTTGCTGTGTTCTTGGGCTTCAAACTTGATGAAAAATAATTTTCGGACAAAGATAAAAACATGGATTTTCTTCTACACGAACTAAGGATGATTATCATATTTTTTTATACATTTTTTGGATCAATGGAAGTGCTCCTTTCAACATATGTTTCAAACTCAAAAATTCAGATTCTGCACTTCCAGTTTCTGACATTGAAATGTCAGAAATCTTTTGAACCACTAAAACTCATCCTATGAACTCCAAATTTTGGGATATTCATGTTTTATGCGTGGTATTCAACTTTTGTTCTTTGGGTTTGTCAGATTCCCAAGCTAAGATGTGAAAAATTGGTGATAAACATGCTAAGGTTTCTGTTTGCCTTTTCTGGCTGAATTTTGTGATCAACTTTATTGCATGTGTTTGGGGTCTAAACTTGGTCCAAAAAGTCTATAAAAACTCCCTTGTGATCCCTATTATTCAGGTGCCCCAATTTTTATTTTTTTGGAATCGGATTGATTTTAGGATAGGTACGACGGCTCGGGGACGGAAAGTGTCCACGAAATCAACAAAAGCACCGTCGAGGATATTTATTATTATTTGTGGGATTTGTCTCCCCTATTTTTTGTATATGTGTAATTGTGTAATCTCACCTCCCTGGATGTATTATTGCTTGATATGATCAAAACCATTCTTGAAAACCAATCGGGAATCTCACTCAAACCGAGTTCCCGGTTGTGAATAAAATGAAACTTCCTAGAATAGGAAGACCTCCATATATATTTCAATCACCCATTTTTTGGTAGGGGCATAAAATCCAAATTAAAAGGCATAAAATTGAATATAAGTGGCACGCATATAGAGATCCATCACGGGCGAGAAGAGTGCCTAACCCCTTTTCTTCTCGTAACTTAGCCCCCGAACCCATTTTCTCAAAAAAGGTTTTTTTCTTCATTTTTCCTAAAATCAAAAATGAGGTGGCGACTCTTGCAATCAAATCACAACATCAAGAGGAAACCATTGTGTGAGAACCGAGCGCATTTCCAAAAGCGCATCAGCACGAGAACGGGCGCGAACCGCTTTCACGGGCGGTCATTTCGGTGATCCGATCATACTCGGGCGCGGGCTCTCACACTAACTAAGGCAATGTACTACAGTCCTTAACAAAGAAGATCTGTTGCCTTGTTTGCTTGAAACAAATAATCCATCCAGCACAAACCCTCAGCTTTTATGGCCTTGCCACAAGCCTTAGCCATACTCTTTCTGTCTCGGAATTACGAA